>JASANA010006041.1:0-19007 GCA_030248095.1 Ptycholaimellus sp. GST1_10 | reverse complement strand
ATCCACATCCATAACAACATCTACATCTGCAGCTACACCTGTTCTACATCCACATCTATAACAACATCTACATCTGCAGTTACATCTGAATCTACATCAACATCGATAACAACATTTACATCTGCAGTTACATTTGAATCTACATCAACATCGATAACAACATCTACATCTGCAGTTACATCTGAATCTACATCCACATCTATAACAACATCTACATCTGCAGTTACATCTGAATCTACATCCACATCTATAACAACATCTACATCTGCAGTTACACCTGAATCTATATCCACATCTATAACAACATCTACATCTGCAGTTACATCTGAATCTACATCCACATCCATAACAACATCTACATCTGCAGTTACATCTGAATCTACATCCACATCTATAACAACATCTACATCTGCAGTTACATCTGAATCTACATCAACATCCATAACAACATTTACATCTGCAGTTACATCTGAATCTACGTCAACATCGATAACAGCACCTACATCTGAATCTACATCCACATCTATAACAACATCTACATCTGCAGTTACATTTGAATCTACATCAACATCGATAACAACGTCTACATCTGCAGTTACATCTGAATCTACATCAACATCCTCTGGCTCGTAGTGCTCTATAACAACATCTACATCTGCAGTTACATCTGAATCTACATCCACATCTATAACAACATCTACATCTGCAGTTACACCTGAATCTACATCCACATCTATAACAACATCTACATCTGCAGTTACATCTGAATCTACATCCACATCCATAACAACATCTACATCTGCAGTTACATCTGAATCTACATCCACATCTATAACAACATCTACATCTGCAGTTACATCTGAATCTACATCAACATCGATAACAACATTTACATCTGCAGTTACATCTGAATCTACGTCAACATCGATAACAGCATCTACATCTGAATCTACATCCACATCTATAACAACATCTACATCTGCAGTTACATCTGAATCTACATCAACATCGATAACAACATCTACATCTGCAGTTACATCTAAATCTACATCCACATCTATAACAACATCTACATCTGCAGTTACATCTGAATCTACATCCACATCTATAACAACATCTACATCTGCAGTTACATCTGAATCTACATCCACATCCATAACAACATCTACATCTGCAGTTACATCTGAATCTACATCCACATCTATAACAACATCTACATCTGCAGTTACATCTGAATCTACATCAACATCGATAACAACATTTACATCTGCAGTTACATCTGAATCTACGTCAACATCGATAACAGCATCTACATCTGAATCTACATCCACATCTATAACAACATCTACATCTGCAGTTACATCTGAATCTACATCAACATCGATAACAACATCTACATCTGCAGTTACATCTAAATCTACATCCACATCTATAACAACATCTACATCTGCAGTTACATCTGAATCTACATCCACATCTATAACAACATCTACATCTGCAGTTACACCTGAATCTACATCCACATCTATAACAACATCTACATCTGCAGTTACATCTGAATCTACATCCACATCCATAACAACATCTACATCTGCAGTTACATCTGAATCTACATCCACATCTATAACAACATCTACATCTGCAGTTACATCTGAATCTACATCAACATCGATAACAACATTTACATCTGCAGTTACATCTGAATCTACATCAACATCGATAACAACATCTACATCTGCAGTTACATCTAAATCTACATCCACATCTATAACAACATCTACATCTGCAGTTACATCTGAATCTACATCCACATCTATAACAACATCTACATCTGCAGTTACACCTGAATCTACATCCACATCTATAACAACATCTACATCTGCAGTTACATCTGAATCTACATCCACATCCATAACAACATCTACATCTGCAGTTACATCTGAATCTACATCCACATCTATAACAACATCTACATCTGCAGTTACATCTGAATCTACATCAACATCGATAACAACATTTACATCTGCAGTTACATCTGAATCTACGTCAACATCGATAACAGCATCTACATCTGAATCTACATCCACATCTATAACAACATCTACATCTGCAGTTACATTTGAATCTACATCAACATCGATAACAACGTCTACATCTGCAGTTACATCTGAATCTACATCAACATCGATAACAACATCTACATCTGCAGTTACATCTAAATCTACATCCACATCTATAACAACATCTACATCTGCAGTTACATCTGAATCTACATCCACATCTATAACAACATCTACATCTGCAGTTACACCTGAATCTACATCCACATCTATAACAACATCTACATCTGCAGTTACATCTGAATCTACATCCACATCCATAACAACATCTACATCTGCAGTTACATCTGAATCTACATCCACATCTATAACAACATCTACATCTGCAGTTACATCTGAATCTACATCAACATCGATAACAACATTTACATCTGCAGTTACATCTGAATCTACGTCAACATCGATAACAGCATCTCCATCTGAATCTACATCCACATCTATAACAACATCTACATCTGCATTTACATTTGAATCTACATCAACATCGATAACAACGTCTACATCTGCAGTTACATCTGAATCTACATCAACATCGCCAACAACATCTACATCTGCAGTTACATCTGAATCTACATCCACATCTGTAGCAACATCTACATCTGCAGTTACATCTGAATATACATCCACATCTATAACAACATCTACATCTACAGTTACATCTGAATCTACATCCACATCCATAACAACATCTAAATCTGCTGTTACATCTGAATGTACATCCACATCCATACCTGCATCTACATCTGCAGTTACGTCTGTATCCACATCCATAACAATATCTACATCTGCATTTATATCTGAATCTACATCCATAACAACATCTTCAGCAACAACTAAAACCACATCCAAATCTACAATATTTGCATCGAAATCATCTATATCTTTACCTACATCTTCAACATTTGCATCTACAGCCATAATTGCATCTCGACTTATTTCTACCGCTACATCAGCATCAAAATCCACAATTACTAAATCATTTGCAGCCGAAAAAACATCCATATCCACGTTAGTATAAAAAATGAAACAAAATTTTAAAACAGAGATTTTGATAATAACAAGGCTGCCTACGGCGTACAATTTGCATGGTGTCAATTATAAGAAGGATAAACAAACGTGCAATAAAAAAATGATGTCTCGATTGCTGAAAGAATATCGACTTGGGCCGGTAAAGTCTCCATTTACTTGTGTATTATTTTTCAATTATTTTTATCATTTGAAAGGATAACAACAATCAAAACTTAAACTGGCTTATGGATGACACGACAGCATCTTCCGAATTAGCGATCAAGGCGCATATTGCAGAGCTTGTAGTTTTTACGACTAAATTTGACATTTATTCGTATAAGTGTCCATTGGTAGATTAATAGTCCCAATTCAATATTTCTTGAGCGTCAAAAGTCTTTAACGTGCTTAGATTGAAAAGTTTAAGATCGCTGAAATAACCGCAAGGCTTAACAATGACTTAATTGAATACATGAGCCATGAAGACATTATTTCTGCGTGTACCATACACGGAAGTCCATGCAACATGGCGCGGTTAATTGACACCATTTTCATGCTTTGAAATAGCAGATTCTTCAGAGACTTTACAAATACACCATCGCGTGAATATGGTACATGTCAAACTTTCAACAGCATTGAAGAAAATTCTTACCACATTATTCAGGCCAACAAGCGCGAAGGTTAAACAAGTCATTAGCGTATGCCCACTATGCAAATTTGTTACCCCTCCCCCCAATATTTGGCTGGCGCGAGGGAGCATAACGAACCGTCAGCGCCCAGCCCCTCTTTTCGAACCAAGGTGTATGTTTTGATGGTTATTGCTAAATCTTGAATTTGATAAGGCTTCTACACCTCACAAAAGAATCCAATCATTTTGATTCATTTTGCATTGGAAAGAGCATCATCAAATTGACCAAACTCGCGAGAAATCGCCATAAAACTTTTAACTCTAGACTTTAAAACTTTTTAATATCACTAAAAACTATTTGTCCTAACTCCTTCTTCCTCTTCTTCTCCTTCCTGCTAAAAGAAAAAGTTTTGCATTTTTCATTCTAAAAGAAAACGTTTTATGCAAAAGTAAAAAGATAAGCTCTAATCAAGATGTTGCTTTTTCCAATGAAAATAGAATCATAAATATGTGAGCCTTCTGTGACGAGCAGTAGCCTTATCAACAAGGTATTCTCGGCTGTTGCCAAGATGCGCGGCCTTTGTTCCAGAAAATAAGCTAAGCAATTCCTTTTAACTGCTTTAAGATACTGCCGCAGCAAACGTATCTGCCAAATCTAAGCTGAGTTTATTGAAAAACCAGTAATTTATGGATGTTCGAATTTTTGAAACATCAAGATTTTAGGTTTTTGACTATAAATCAAGAAATAATAAATGTGTCGAAAAATTCTATTATCAACTTCAATATATCACCATTAGAGACGTACATGCCAAAATTCAACTGATTTCATTGAAAAACCATCGATTTATGGATGTTCAAATTTTTGAAACATCAAGAATTTAGGTTTTTGGCCATAAACTGAGAAATAACAAATATTTCGGAAATTCCTTTTGCCAGCTTCAAGATAGCACCTCGACGGACGTACCTGCCAAAAATCAGCCAATTTCGTTGAAAAACCAGTGATTTATGAATTTTCGTACTTTGAAACATCAAAAAATTGAGTTTTGAGCAAAAATCGAAAAATTACGCCAAGCCCAAAAAAAGGCCTGGAGATATCACCCAGGCGGACTTTCATGCAAAAAATCAGCCAATTTCGTTGAAAAACCAGTTATTTATGAATTTTCGTTCTTTGAAACATCAAAAATTTGGGTTTTGGGCGAAAAACGCAAAATTACGTCAAGCGCAAAAAATGGCCTGGAGATACCACCCAAGCGGACTTTCATGCAAAAAATCAGCCAATTTCGTTGAAAAACCGCGGAGTACGGGTCCCGGACAGACATATATATATACTAGTAATATTGATCAGTGGCCGTTCGTCGCACGGCCACCATTTTGTAGCAAATTAAATATATTGGTGGTTTTTTTTAAAACTAATTTTACCCTTAAAAATAATAAATCAACAACTAAATAGAAATACTGCCAAACAACAATTCATCTAAAAGAGGTTTCAATCAGTTAGATGTTTATAGGACATTTTAGGATAATTCTGCAGAACTAAAGATCTGTGGTTTTATACCAGGATCACTGAAAGCGCCACCAGTTGGAGATATCCAAACTTGAAGGCAATCAGTCAAATGCAGTCCGACAAGCTTGCTTCCTTGGACCACTTTAATGCAATTTGAATACATCCTGAAACATAAGACATCCGAGTAGGGCGCAATCTCGAAAATTGACTTTATTCCATCCCACTTTTTAAATTCTATTCACATTAAAATCCAAAAACTAATTGATAATCGCAAAAAGAAACGCTGGGCCAAATTTTAAAAAAAAATTCCGGCAGAAAAAGTAAAAAACTTGTGGAACTATGAAGTTTCAAAGTCAAAAATACCCCAAAAATGCCAAAATCGCACACATTTTCAATTTTTTTTTGTAATCATTGTTATCGGAGCAGAGTGCAGAAAATATCCCTTGCAGAACTCGCCAAGACCTATCCATTGGGCTATCATGTGCAAGGATAAGTGGTGAATCCAGTCAGCCCAAGGTACCCCTCGAAAATGTTATCACCCGTATTGGGCTGGCGCGAACGGAGCTTTAGCGGAGTGTCAGCGCCCAGCCCCTCTTTTCGACCCAGGTGTATGTTTTGAGGGTTATTGCCAGATCTTGAAACTGATAAGCATTTTTCTCAACATTGCCTGCACCAATTGATGTGATTTTTGCAGCATTGGAAAGAACAACATCGAATTGTGGGGGGTACTCGCGAAAATTAGTAAAATATGGCTTCCATTGCTTTGAAAATTCGAAAACAAAAGTGCCGCACGAACTCCTTCCCTTCCCTTCTTCCCTTCTTCCCTTCCCTTCCCTTCTTCGCATCTACTCCATGAACGGGTGTAGGTATTCATTTCATCCCCCATCCCCTCCCCTCGGGTCTTCAACTGCGCAGATTTGTGCATTAAAAATAGGCTATTTCCCAGCTAAATCCATGCGCCCCTGTGGTGTAGTGGTAAGATGATTAACTTTTCGCTGAGCCTGTTGGGTTCTAAATTCTTGATTTTATTTTATTCTTCATTTATTTTATTATCCGAGTACAAAGCCAACGAAATTGATCTACTACTAATGGAATATTTTTGAATGCTTTTAAAGTTGAGGAAATAACTGGTACCATCGGCAAGCCGAAATAGAGCTCTTTTCTCCTGAAAATCGATTGCCCCGAGTGTAAAGCCAAAGTAAATGCCCTATTACTAGTGAAAACTGCTGTGTCACCTGCATTTTGTTTGAGCGCGCATGAAAAGAGCCCTGGAACTGCGCGCGAAAACAAAATGCAAATGCCCCACAAGCAGATTTCACTAGTAATAGGGCAATTTCTTTGGCTTTACACTCGGGGCAATCGATTTTCAGGAGAAAAGAGCTCTATTTCGGCTTGCCGATGGTACCAGTTATTATATAAGACTAGGTTGAGCTTCGCCGTCGCCTACGGCGACTATATGGAACCAGCTACAGAAATTATCAATGACCAGAATTTCAATGTATATGAGTAATAGAAAGCTGGTTGCACTAAGGAGTTTTACTACAATTTATTTGTCTGACTCCCACTATCCCCCCAACGCGTCCCCCCCCAAACGAGCTTGCCCCCTTCGGAAGACTACCCCCCCCCCACCCAAATTCATAGATTACTATTTCAAGATCATGTTGCTCAACTCATGCTAAGCCTAAGCCTATGCCATCCGGTAATGGCTATGTTTTGCAATTTGGGGGGGGGGGGCATTAGGAAAGGTTTTTTAAGGGAGGGGGGGGGGTTTAGTTGGAAAGTTGGGGGGGATAAGGGGGGATAATTGGATAAGATTTTATTTTTGAGGTAGTTGGATAAGTCATTTGGGGGGGGGGGGTGGTAATTGGATGCGTTTTCATTTTGGGGATAATTGGAGAAGTTTTTGTTTTGGTTGGATTTTTTAATATTTTTGGGGGGCCGTGGGACTTAAAAAAAAGTTTTGATGATATTGAAAATGTTTAACGCACCTTTAAGTTTGGGGGGATAATTAGATAAGTTTTTATTTGGGGGGATAGTTGGGTGTTTGGGGGGCAGTTGGATTGGAAAAAAATAAGTTTTGAATGCGTTAAAAAAGGCTTAAAGCATCTTTAAATTTTGGGGAATAATTGGATAAAATTTCATTTGGGGGCATAGTTGGCTAAGTTTTCATTTGGCGTGGGGGGGGGGTAAAGCACCTTTAAATTTAGAGGGGGGATATAGTTGGATAAGATTTCATTTGGGGGAATAGTTGGATGTTTTGGGGGGGGCAGTTGGACTCAAACAAAAATAGTTTTGTTCGTTTTAAAATTCTCAAAACACCTTTAAATTTGGGGGAAAATTGGATAAGATTTTATTTGGGGGAATAGTTGGTTAAGTTTTCTTTTCATGGGTGGGAAAAAATGCAGGGAAAATGACTGTTTTCCCTTGGGCTGCATGGGTCCCGCTACACGGGTGCTCAGCTTTTTTCATGCATCAGCCTCTTTTATGCCCTTTTGACTCTTTTGATAACCCACCCAGTGGCCAAATTACAGCCACACCAAGTGAAAGCAACACCTGGCTGTCCTCGAGGGACGTCAAAGATTATGCACCCCACCCGAATAGAGTTAGGTCACCAATGAAGTTCAGGTCTTTTTTGTTTGATGATATTTATCTGCAATGACTGAAATTTTGCCCAATTGAGTAACTTCCCAAAACTGCGCAGTTTTAAAACATTGGAAAAACTCACATTTTCGATGTTTTATGCACTTTCCCGTGATCGGTGCAAGCCCTTCCCCTCAAAATCGTGATCTTTGACCCCATTTTACCCAAAAACATCTTCACCTACTCACAGAAAGCTTCCCCCATGGCGCCCGAATTGCTGACCCACAGGACAGGCTCTATTATTATATATATAGACTAGGTTGGGAGAGGCCTGCGGCGCACATCAGAATAATTTTCAGTAGTTATTAGTGATTTTTGTTAGTTTAGCTTCGCCACTACATGGGTATTTTTTGGTTTAATGATATATTTTAATCTCAGACTCTTATGATTCCTTTTTTGGAAATCTAAGTGGGACTTGGTTTTCTAATTTGAAATTTGATTCCGTTGCTATCAGGCTATATTTGGTTATTTTCTTTCGGTTACTAATCTACCAAGGGTTTTTATTTTGGTTTTACTTTAGACATTCTTTATGTCAAATTATAGTTTTATCAAAATTTTATTCTATTTGTCATGTTGCATCTCATCGTCATCGCTTTATTTTCAATTTATATGGCATTTTGATATTTTTTAACAACCAAATTGGTATTTTTCGGCTAGCCAATCTTAAGTTTTCCTGTCTAATTATTTGTTGAAAGTGTATTATTTTTAGATTTTGTTAATTCCATGTTTGTCTTTCTAAATGTCACTACATTCTTAGATACTCAAATTGGCTGCGACTTTTGTTAGTTTTTAGCAAATTGTGTTTCTTTTCGTGTGATGTTTTTTAAAGACATTCCAATTTGAATTGAAAATTTAATCTATACAGAGCAACCGGTTTGAGCAGCTTTTTAAATTCAAGAATAACTGAATATTAATTTAATGTATTTATTCATTTCCAGTTATATCTAAGCGTGAAATTATTATTTAAATGAATACAAAATTATTAATTAGGAAATTAATCTATTAACTCCAAAGCAATGCTTAATTTCGTTTCAATAGTTTACATTTTAGTTTCAGTTTTCAGTACTGGTCAGGGTTACATTCACGATTTAGAATTTATGCGCAGTCACTTCTTCAATCAAAAATTCTCTAACAATTCTGAAAGCGGCACTGAAATTATCAATGGCCAAGCATGGCTGGCCAACAAAATTGGCCTTCCCACATTCAGCAGAATTGAAAAAGACGCCTTTCATTCCAGCTCAATACAGAATAAATGGATGAGATAGCTGATCTTCGCAGTACTCACTGTTTTGTTTAAGAATCCCTGAAAACTCAATTCGTCAGGTAACTGGCCAAACTGCGCAGATTTGGAATGCCCGAAAAATGGCCTAAATTTTAAGAAAATTGCCATTTTCGATATTAAAAACAAATTTGTGCAATTTCATGCACCCCTGAATCAAGTTAGGCAGCCCCGATTTACCCTATAAACATCGTTTTGACTGCAAAAAGACAAATTTGCGAATGCACCGCGTGCCTTTGTAACAGACAAGGCCTAACTTTCAGATACTGGACTAGGTTGGGAGAGGCCTGCGGCGCACATCATCATAATGTTGGTTATTTGTTAAAGTGCTCTATTTTATTTATTATTTGACTTATGTATTTCCTCAGAAATTCAGTGTAGTTTTCTGCTGTATTTGATGTCATTAATTATACTGTACATATTCTGATCATTTTAAATTTCTTTTGATTTTCTATGGATTTCATTGGATTTTTTTTAGATAGTTTGGACTTTTTATTGTAATTATATTTTTAATAGGTCATAATGCTATTGGTTTTCTTATCTATGCAAATTTATTTGAAAGAATCTAACATGGAATGAAAGTTTAATCACCATGAATAAAGTAAACAGTTTGATCAACAGGTTTTCTCATAAATAGTTTGGCTGAAAATGGCTATCTAAAGTGGCATGTCTCTTTATGGTTATATTTATTTATGGTTTATTTTTGGTTCATTTTCGAATTTTGATGCTATTTTTCAATTTTATGACACCGAAAAATTTCCTTTCATAGACAAAAGTTTGAATGTGATGTCCAGAAATTCATAATACTATTTGTCATTCGTATTTGAATAATTGTTTGGTTTTCACTTTTTCTTAATTCATATCTGTGAATATTTTTGGCGTAAATGATGTTGATTTTTTGGTGTAAATGAATTTAATATGTTGGCGCAAAATATTCAATTTTATATATATAGTTTTTATGCCCATTTTTCGGTTTTTCAATCATTCATTCACTCTTTTTATTACAAAGTGTTAGCTTATTTTCAGCCATTTCATTATTTGTCATTATTTGTTCTTGGATATCTATTGAATTCAAAACTTAAAGCGAAATTCAAAGCCAATTTGGAATTTGGGCTGCATGGATCCCGCTACACGGGTGCTCAGCTTTTTTCATGCATTAGCCTCTTTTTTGGTCTTTTGCATCTTTTGAAAACCCAACCCACCCAGTGACCAAATTACAGCCACACCAAATGAATGTAACAGCAAACACCTGGCTGTCCTTGAGGGACTTCAAAGATTAGGCACCCAACCCGACTTCAAAGATTAGGTTGCCAAAATGGGGCATCAATAAGGCCATCTGCATGAGAACTTGTTTATTGAGTGCAATATCGCCCAATGGGGTAGCTGCACAAAACTGCGCAGATGCAAAACATTGAAAAAACTCACATTTTTGACGTTTTAAGCACATTCCCGTGATCAGGGCAAGCTGATGCAAACAAAATCGGCTTTTTCGACCCCGATTTACCCAAAAATGTCTTTACTTCCACTGCAACTGCTGAATTGGGACTGCACCGCGTGCCTTCATAACGGACAAGGCTTAGCTTTCATATACTGGACTAGGTTGGGAGGGGCCTGCGGCGCACATTATAAGTTTGGTAATTTCTTAAATTACTTTGGTTTATTTATTATTTGCATTTATGTATTTTTTTAGAAATTTCGAGTGGTTTTCTGGTTTTTTACCTGCTTGCCTTTATTGTTGGCTATCTTCACTCATTTATTAAGCACTCATTTATTGCAAGCTGACCATTCATGTTATCGAATGTTTTGTTTTATTTTATTTTGTAAGACTAATTATCTGTTGGATTTCACGTTCAGTGTCAATTAAATCATGCAATAAATTCAGTACTCTCCAATACAATGCAAACTGTCTTTGCTTTGTTTTGAAATCCATTGAGACATTGAAGACTTGAGTAGGCCGCCAAAAACGTCCATAATCTCAAATTTTTATAGCTCATATAATTCTCAATTAATTTTATATAATTCTCAATTAATTTTATTAATTTCAACGCCAATTGAAGGCATTCTATTGAATGCAACAAAAATTAAAACCATATTCAAAGCCAATTTGGAATTTGGGCTGCATGGGTCCCGCTACACGGGTGCTCAGCTTTTTTCATGCATCAGCCTCTTTTTTGGTCTTTTGACTCTTTTGAAAACCCACCCCACCCAGTGACCAAATTACAGCCACACCAAATGAATGCAACAGCAAACACCTGGCTGTCCTCGAGGGACTTCAAAGATTAGGCACCCAACCCGAGTGGGGTTGGGTTGCCAAAGTGAGGCGTTAATAAGGCCACCTTAATGAGAACTTGTTTATTGAGTGCAGTATCATCCAATGGGGTAGCTGCACAAAACTGCGCAGATCAAAAACATTGGAAAAACTCACACTTTTGATGTTTTGAGCACATTCCCATGCTCGGATGCGGTTGGGTTGGGAGAGGCCTGCGGCGCAATTCGAATATCAATTGAATAAGGATCATAAGGCTCATAAGGAATGCTGACTAATCCGCCTCGGCTTTGTCTACTTACAAAACCAGTGAAACATGGGATACTTGAGTAGCCATCAGAAGGGACCATTATCTCAAATTTCGATTAGCTGTAACTCAGCCAGTTCTTAACCGATTTCAAAAATTCCACCGCCATTTTGAAGATAAAATTCGTATCTATTGAATGCAAAAAACCGCATAGCAAATCTCAAAATCATTCAAAAACTGCACCCGAAAAACCCTCCAAATTGACCATTTCGCCCAAAAGCTTGATGTTTTGAGCACATTCCCATGCTCGGATCCCTCCATATATTTCAAATTCGCGTTCTACGCCCTCAATTTACCCTAAAATGTCTTTACTTTACCTGCAGCTGCTGTCCTGGGCCTGCGCCGAATGTCTGTGGGACAGACACGTCTCAGCTTTTATATTATGGATATGCGGACAGACGGACACAAAAATAGTGTAACTGCTTAAGCTGGCCTTGGCCGCCCGCCGCTTCGGGCAGGGCGCCAGAGCTCCTCCGGCCTCCGGGCACGGGTGCTACGGCCCCTACGCTTCGCCTAGCATGCTTCGCATGCCAGGCTACGCTCCGGGGCCTCCGCACCCATGCCCTCCGGCCTCCGGAGCTCTGACTGCCCTGCCCTCCGCGGCAGGCGGCCTTCAGCCGCGCAAAAATAAGATCTAGCAATAACTACAAAAACGTACACCTGGGTCAAAAAGAGGGGCTGGGCGCTGACGGTCGCTTTGCTGCCGTTTGCATTGCATCTACAGCCCAATGAGCAGTGGCGGATATTGGGGGGGGGGAAAGGGGGGCAGTTGGGGCCGCCCCCCCCCCCCCCCGAAATGATTTCGGGGGGGGAATTCCCCCCCGAAATTTTCAGGAAGGGAGGAAATTTTATCCCTTTAGATGGAAAATGTAAAAAAAATTTTCGCGCGCTTCGCGCGCAGAGACATTACACATTAGGTTTATCATTTTCTTTGGTGATTTCTTGATTTTATGGACTATGGTTGTTGAAAAATGGCGCGCTGCGCGCAGAAATGGAGAAAATTTTCAAATTTACCTAATTTTTCAGTCTAATTTTGGCAGTTTGGCTGCTCTTTTGAAAAAAAATTTCCTGCGCGCTTCGCCCGCAGACAAAAACACTCTTGCCAATAAATTTTTCTTAACTTTCCCCCCCCCCCCGAAATTGAACAGAATATCCGCGCCTGACAATGAGCATATGTATGTAACGATGTCTTGTGAATACGCATTAAATAAGATCATTATTATTTGTAAAAAAAACGATCCCTGTTTGCCAAATACGAAAAAAACGTTTGCAGGACTTCGAATCGAGCTACTGGCAAATTTATCGGAGTATTTACCAAGCACTGATAGAGCAGGATTTCGAGTCATTGTGCACAAACATGGCTTTGTTCCCTTTATTTCAACAGAAGGAGTGTTTATTCAACTCGGAGCTAGCACAAATATTTTACTTTCCGAGGTTACAAATATTTTTAGAGTAATATTGCCCTTCTCTGCGCAGCTTTTATAATCGCAATTGCATTAACCAGTGGCCGCGCTTCGCGTATATTTTTTCACAAAATTCGAGGTAGTTTGCCCCCCCTGTAGGGGGGGAGGGCGACGTCGCCCAGCCCCCATGTAGGGGGGGGGGGGAGGGGGGCACCCGGCGGCCAGCCCCCCTGTAGGGGGGGAAAGCAACATCCGTCGCCCTCCCCCCTGTAGGGGGGGGGGGGAGAGTCTGGTCTGTTGCTAAGCTCTCCGGATGGGCCACAAGGCATCGCAAAAACGCAACCAGAGTCAAATCAAAATTTTCACACTGATCCCTCTAGTCTCAGATTGGGATCAAAAATTTTCTATTGATCCGGGGCATTCTCAGATTGGGATCAAAATGTTTTTACTGATCCCGGGCATTCTCAAATTGGGATCAAAATGACTGTTGCAGCTTTTCAAAATCACAGTGGCAACATCAGATTAAAGACCTTTTACTCAGGCCTCTGAAACTCAGGCCTTTTAGATTTTCAACAAAATTGAAGTTCTTATAGTTACACTCAAAATAGATGGAACTGTGACAACCTGTGATGCTGGAACTGTGATGCTCTCCCCCCCTACAGGGGGGAGGGCGACGTATGTTGACGTATGACGGGTGTCGCCCTGTAGTAAGCTAAAATGATTTTGATTTTTTTACGCTAAAATGATCCTGTTAAAATGATGGATCAAGTTAACGCGGCGGTAAGTTGAGTGCTCATTTTAGCATACGCTAAAATGATCTCAAGTTAGCGTACTGAAAAATGAGCAAATATTGTGATGAAATGTTTTGATTGTTTCTGTAAATTTGTGAATATTTGTGGCTTTTATTGTTTTTTTTGCAAGAATTGGTTAGCAATTAGATTGGTTTTTTAGCTTGCTACAGCCCTCCCCCCATACAGGGGGGCTGGGTGACGTCGCCCTCCCTTCCTACAGGGGGGACAATATTCCTGCAAAATTCATACGTTTTCAAAGTAATGAAAGTTTGTTCAAAGTACGTCGTCAAACGGCTTGCTCCACCATACAGCGATTGCCATGCCGGCGAAGACATGTTTGGAAACGCATACCCTGATAGCCGATACACGCTGGAGGTATGCAGAAAAACGAAGTCTCCGTTTTCCCAGCAGAATTGTTGCAGGGCTGTTACCGTTCCTGCTTTCAAAACACTGTCCTTGCTCAGTGTTTTTGCGCAGATCTTCGATTTCCCATTCCAAGCAATCATCCACAGGCACCTTACTGCTCCAAAAAGGTCACTCCAAAAGGCTAAACTGAACTTACTGCGTGCTTGTTTTGATTCTAACCATTCTCGAGATTTAATTGTGCCGTTTTTTTTCTATCAAAGCAGCACGCGTAATGCATGATGAAAAATCAATGAACGCAGGCGGGTGGAGAAAAAGGCGCTGAATGTCTGGCGAACTTTACAAGGCACTTTGATGCAACTTCGTGCGATTGCAAGAGTCGTTGTCTAGAAAGCGGTTACAATCTGCTCCTGCACAAATCCCGCTGGCCTATACACCCGGTTTGCTTTTCTTCCCTAAAACTGATCAAATATTGGAATTTTGCAGTGGAATCCAAGTGAAGAAAATTTTAAAAGGTTGTTTTTGAGACTCAAAGATTTAACCGCCACCTTGTGTCAAATGATGAAGCAAATTTCCAGGCAAGAGAAAGCTATATTACGCGTTTACTTTGCGCGAACTGCCTTTGAAAAATATCTCGAGACACCAACGCTTACTGTAAGCTAGTTTCAAGAGATGATGTCATAATATCTTTTGTGCTTATGTTAAGAAATTTATGAAAACAAGTTTTGTTTTTAAAAATGGCATGCTTCATTACTGAACAAGACTAAAATGCTACAGCATGAGCCGCTTATGAATTGTCAATTATCAAAAAGAACTAGACAAGGTGTGACAAAATCGTGATAAAATTCGATTTAAATTATAAACCATTTTGAGTCAAAATTTTAACAGGTTTATCTACAAAATCCACTGATCATTCATAAGCAGGCGGCAATTTTGGCACAAAGAGGACAAAAATTAGTGAATGATAAAATAGAAAATAAAACTAGTGAAATAAAAAAATATGTTAAAATGTAATTAAATGCTTGAAGTTAACTCAAAGAAATTTTTCTGAATTTTTCTGAATAAAACAAACAAAATTAAAGTTAAATTGAAATTAGCTAAAGTAAAGTTAACTTTTGCTGGCATTTGCAATATAATCAATTTTCTTTTCAAATCACTTTTCAAATTTGACAGGTTTTTTCTGTAAAAGGCTAAAAGCATTAAGTAAAGTTCACAAATAACATCATGTAAGCAAAAATTGAAGACAAAAAAAACTAGAAAAATCGAAATGACCAGTTTCCTGCCATAAATTGCCGCCTGCTTATGAATGATCAGTGGATTTTGTAGATAAACCTGTTAAAATTTTGACTCAAAATGGTTTATAATTTAAATCGAATTTTATCACGATTTTGTCACACCTTGTCTAGTTCTTTTTGATAATTGACAATTCATAAGCGGCTCATGCTGTAGCATTTTAGTCTTGTATATTGTCTATTTTATCTTTCACTAATTTTTGTCCTCTTTGTGCCAAAATTGCTGCCTGCTTATGAATGATTAGTGGATTTCGTAGATGAACCTGTTAAAATTTTAACTCTAAATGGTTTATAACATTAATCAAAATTTATCACGATTTTGTCACACCTAGTCTAGCTCTTTTTGATGATTGACAATTCATAAGCGGCTCCTGCTGTAGCTTTTTAGACTTGTCAAGATCTTGGCCATGTGGAAGAGATATTAAATATTTACTTGCCACATGAACAAGGCTTCAAACAGTCGATTGGTGTATAAATGTCCATGGTTTCATTAAACATCCAAGGCCCTATGAATTCCATCGCTACCCATTCAAAACCTAGAGCGCTGTCATGTCCTAGGTTGGACTACCTGAGCATCAATTTAGATAGCAAAACTTATTAAAACGCCGAATATGTCAAACTGTGCAGTTTCACTGCATTGAAACATCACTTAATGGGTAGAGGACAGAATCGAACAAAATGTGTTCCACAAACGTGATTTGTTTGGGAAATGTCTCCAAAAAATCTATGCCAAAAATAACACCATTGGATAGCTGATATAATTTGCTCAAACACGTAATTCTTAGATTTTTAAAATTCGCTTTTGTTCGAAAATGAGAACAATTCAAATTCGGAGATATCATTTTTTATGCCATTTTTTGCAGGTTTTTTCAAAATTTCTAAAATACCAGGGACAAAATCAAAATTTCACGATTTTTCCCATCGAGATCTGACTTAGAGCTTTCGATTGATATATATATGTCCTAGGTTTCAACCAATACCCAAAGAGCTCAAACTCAGGACATGAAATTCCAAAAAACTTGATCGCCCATTCATAACTAGGGCGCTGTCGCGCCCTAGGAATGGTGAATCACAAATGCAGTTTTTTTCTCTTAGCTTAGCTTTTTATCTTGCCCCTTAGCTTTTGCTCATGGTGGATGGCGCACGGATAACAGACGGAAACTTTTTGAAGTTTTTTTGAGCATAACTCAATCAATTCTCAGCCAATTTTGTCATTTTTTTCTAATAAAGCTCTGCTTCTTGCGTCATTTAAGTGATAGGGTAGCCATTTCGCAATAGGGTTTGTCCTTGGCTAAGAGGGGACCTTGCTCTGCCCGCACATTCCCCATAGCTTATCAGTCACCTTTTTGATGCTAAAGCATTTCAAAACACCAAACAACATGGCACAATTATTCATCCATAATTAAAATGATAGATTATTTTGTTTTTGGTTTATTGTGATTTCATTTGATTGAGGCATATGGGCTGTTCTATCAATTGAGTGGAAGTTTAAGCCTCTGGCTGGGTTTGTCCGCCATCGGCTGGATGGAGATTTTGATATTTATGCATTCTTTCATGTTCCAGACAGCAAAACTGATATTTGGAAAATGCAAACGAAGGTTTTGGAAGTTTTGAGAGATATTGAGATGAAATAAACATTTTAAATTTCATAACCATCGCAATTACGCTGGAGAAAATGAGTTTGACGAATTTTGACCCGAGCAATACGTCATTGTATGTTTCATATTACTTGGTTCAGTTCATATACTGCATTACCTTTCAGGAAAAAAAAAGTTTGTCCCAATCCGTTGAGAATTCGCCTGTGGACAGCATTTCCAGAAATATATACATGCATACATATATATGAGGACATAAGTTTAGTAACCTCTATAGACCGCGGAGCGGCCCTTCGGGAAAAATGAAATTTGTATTTATACTATGTTAAAAGTGGAAGAAATATCTGGTACCATTGGCAGGCCAAAAGTGGGTCTCTTTTCTCCAAAATTTGCAATTGTCTCGAGTAAAAAGTCAAGGAAATACAATTTCTACTATTGGTATCTGCTGTGTCATCTTGGCCGTGCATGGAACGAGACACTGAACTGCGCACCAAAAACAAAATGCAACTGTCCAAGCAGCAGATTCCAATAGTAGAAATTGTATTTCCTTGACTTTTTACTTGAGTCAATTGCAAATTTTGGAGAAAAGAGACCCACTTTTGGCCTGCCAATGGTACCAGATATTTAATGTTGGTGACCACATATTGTGAGGGTACCTTGGGCAATGTGGCGTTTCCCAAGCCAGTTTCGGTGACCTTGGGCTGATGAGGCGGGCAAAGAGGTGCCTAGTTCATTCTGTCTAAAACCTGCCCCTGTTGCCATCCCCTTTCTCCGTTTGGTGCATGAATAAGAGATCATCGCTACGTTCCTGCTGCAATGTACCACAGCGTTTGGTAGCAGAGAGTGGTTGCTCAGCTGTACCTTACGACCAACCACCTCTACAAAGCCAACTACAATGCCCAGCCCAACTTCCGCCTACAGCGCCCATTCTACAACTCCAGCCTTTGATCTTGCTGCCTTCTAACAACAGCAATCGGGTCAACAGCTCCAGTCACTGATCTACCGCAACAGGACAGTGAATCGAGACCAGCCTGCAATGCCGGCCTTCGCTTTGCTGCTAGACAGAAGCACCTGCAGCGATAGATCTTCACTCAGCCAGATCTGGCCTTGTGAACTTTGATACAGCAACATATGTGACTATGCTGCTGTAAGGATTTGAAAATTGACTTTGAGTATATTTCAATATCCAATACTTCACCAGCAACATTGCAGTTCCAAGTTTCATGCTATCCTTGATCGGATATTGCAAAACTCTCTACATCAAACAATGTCATCGATGACAGCAGGATTCAATAGCTGGGACAACCAACATGGGAGCGGTGTCACATGAAGGGCTGGCAAAGCCCCTCGTTCCTTCTCTCTTCGGAGGCACAGCGGCCCACTAGTTACTCTGCAAAGGCCTAGTATGCCTTTTGCCACCTTGAGCCATCGACGGATGGAAGGAGGATGCAGAGGAGAGCAAATTTGTTCTACAGAACTCTGAGCTGATGAGCACAAGATTCGCAACAGCGCAGGCCTACCAGGTGGCAATGACAGCGCCCAGCCTACCAGGTGGCTGGTTATCAACATGGGAAGGAGAGGGGCCAAACAAGACCCTCAGCATCAGTCAAGGCCTACTTGGTGGCTCTTTGACAAATGCAGACTACTTCGAGTCTGTTTTGCCAGCCAGACAGGTGACTGATCTCGTCAGTGCGGGCCACTAGGACTCCGCCTCACAGCCTACCAGGCGGCTGACTGGACAAGCGCAGGCTGTTTTTGAGCCTGCTTTGCAACCAAACAAGTGGCTGATCTTGTCAGATCAGCCTCCTGGAGCA
>JASANA010006040.1:0-51967 GCA_030248095.1 Ptycholaimellus sp. GST1_10 | reverse complement strand
CTGCCCTGGCTGCCTGGTCTCGCTCCTGGATGGCCTGCTCCTTCTCGGCCTTGGCGTTGGCCAGCTGCTTCCGGAACTCCTCGTGGCCCTTCTCCAGCATCTTCACCTTCGCCTCCAATCCCAGGCACTTTCTTTCCCAGGAAAAGGCCTTTTGTGCTTGGAGGGATTCAAGGTGGGATCCGATGATGGCGCCTAACTGTAGCTGAATTTGCCGTTCCAGCTCCAGTATGCGGCTGTCCTTGTAGTGGAGTTGCTGGAGGTGGCTGGCTCATTGGCGCTCCAGATTGTCAATCAACCTGGAGCCGGTGTCCAGGTAGGCTCGCAAGCTCCGGTATCCCGGGTCCGCCTCTCTCCTCCTCTTCTCGATACTCCCTGGGGCTGAGGCTTCAGGGAAAGGAAGAGGAGCAATGACAGCTCTAGGCGCCACCGGCACTGACGATGGTGATGGTGAGGCCGTTCCTCTCCTCCTCCCTTCGAGACTCTCGGAAGACGGGGCTCCCTGAAGGGGGAGTGGAGCAAAGGTGACCCAGTGCGTTGTCGGGGCCAACGGTGGTGATGCCAGGGCTGTTCTTCTCTTCCTCATCCCTAGGCGCTCGGAGGGCGGAGCTTCCTGAAGAGGGAGTGGGGCAAAAGTGACCCTGGTAGCAGATGGAGCTGGGGATGAGGCTGCAGACAAAGACTCCGTCTGCGCCGGAGACAAAGCGATCGGTGATGGCCTGGTCAAAGGTGGGTTGCAGGAGATGCTGGCTTCTGTTCCCCTTGAAGACGGGGCTTCTGGGACTCCCTCGGGCAGCAGGTAGGCTGGTGACAGAGGGATGAGTGGGGAAAGGACCTGAAGCTCAGCCTCCGCCTTGGTCGGTGATGAGGAGTCGGGTTCTCACCTTGGCGACCGTCGGCGGCAGCTGGGAGATCGCCGATTGCGTCGATGAGACTTCTGGCCCTTTTCCTTGGAGTCCTTGCCTCCCTCCAGGAAGGCCAGGAGCTCTTCTCTTTCGTCAAAGGCTTGGGAGTGCTCCTGTCCGTCCAAGTTTGGCGGCTTGTTGGAGAAGCGCGTTCGCTTCCTTCCCAGTTCTGACTCAGAGCTGGCTCCTCCTTCCTGGGGCGGGATGCAGAATGTGAGCCATGATTTGCCACGACAAGACATGGGATGCTCACGGGAGGGCGCACGGTGGCCAACGATGGCAGATGGCTGATGCAGAAGTCTGAGCCTTGATTTGCCATTTTATCGGATGTCTCAGGCTGTGGCAAACGGCGGCTTACCATGGCAAACACCTGATTCACATCTGATAGACACGCTTTGCCATGATGATGGACATGTTAAGCCATGATGAAAAATGATTATTTCAAATGACCCAATGATGAAATGATAAATAAAAGATACAAAGAGTTAAATAGCAACAAGCACACTTGATGCCTTAAAAGCGAGAAAATTGCTTGTGGTGCAATCATTGAGCTGGTATTTGATAGAATGGGTCTTATAGGTGTATTTGAATATAATGGGGAAGCGCGGGATGAAGATGAGTATGACAGAGCACTTTTATGAGAATTTTTAAGTACACATTAATATAGATGACCACCAACTAGCTTCAAGGATTTATGCTTGCTGCAATTTTTGAAACATCAAGATCTTAGGTGTTTGACCCTGAATCAATAAATAATCAATATTTCAAAAATTATTTTAATAGCTTCAACAGACTTACCTGCCAAATTTAAACTGATTTCATTGAAAAACCATGGTTTTATGAATGTTCGAAATTTTGAAACATCAACAATTTCGGTTATTGGCCATGAATCGGGAAATAATGAATATTTTAGGAATTCCTTTGCCAGCATTAAGATATCACTTTGATGAACGTACCAGCCAAAAGTCAGCTGATTTCATTGAAAAACCATGGACTTATGCATGTTCAAATGAGGTGAAAAATGTTCTGAGCCATGTACTGAAACATAATACAAGCCAGCAGCCATTTAGAATAGCCAGAAATGTAGCATGAACACCCTATTGAAACAAACATGAGCCAACAAAACATCAAGAACTAAATCTAGGCCTGTGCCCACCTTTAAGCTTTACTAGCCAATGTGAATTGAGCCATGTCTCACCATGGAAGCAGGGGTAGGCGGTCGGACATGAGCTCCAATGAAATGTCTCATGGCTCACGCCATGGCGCACATTCTGCATCAGCAGACATGAGCCATGGCAGACGTGAGCCATGGTGAGCCATCGTGAGACAATGTCTCACACCCGTGGCTCACATTCTGCATCAGCGGACATGAGCCATGGCAACCGTGAGCCATGGTGAGCCATCGTGAGACATTGTCTTATGCCATGGCTCATGTTCTGCATCAGCGGACATGAGACATGGTGGAGTCATGGCTCACCATGGCTCACGCTCCTATCTTTTGTTCATGGCTCATGGCTCATGGCTCACATTCTGCATCCCGCCCCTGCTCTTCCTTGCCTACCTCCTCTCCTTCCTCTCCTTCCTCCTCTTGGTGCGGCGTGGTGTCTATTTTGTCTCCCTGGGAAGAGTGTAGGTTGAGGGAGGGGTTTGGAGGGGCATGGGAGCTAGCGACTGTTGGCTGTGGGAGGTTGTCGGCGGACATATTTCTCGGAGAGTAGTCCGCGCTCATCGAGGTCAGCCGCCATTGGCTGTGAAGCGGACTCGTAGTAGTCCGCACTCGAAGAATCAGCCGCCTAGTCGGCTGCTAAGCAGACTCCTAGTAGTCTGCACTCGTCCAGTCAGCCGCCAGTTCGGCTGCGAGGTGGGCTCTTAGTGGCCCACACTGACAAGATCAGCCGCATAGTCGGCTGCAAAACAGACTCCTAGTAGTCTGCGCTTGTCCAGTCAGCCGCCAGTTTGGCCGCAAGACGGGCTACTAATGGCTCGCACTGATGAGATCAGCCGCATAGTCGGCTGCAAAACAGACTCCTAGTAGTCTGCGCTTGTCCAGTCAGCCACCAGTTTGGCTGCAAGGCGGGCTCCTACTGGCCCGCACTGACGAGATCAGCCGCATAGTCGGCTGTGAAACAGACTCCTAGTAGTCTGCGCTCGTCCAGTCAGCCGCCAGTTCGGCTGCAAGGCGGGCTCCTACTGGCCCACACTGATGAGATCAGCCACGTAGTCGGCTGCAAAACAGACTCCTAGTAGTCTGTGCTCGTCCAGTCAGCCACCAGTTCGGCTGCAAGGCGGGCTCCTAATGGCCCGCACTGACGAGATCAGCCACCAATTTGGCTGCTAAGCAGACTCCTAGTAGTCTGCACTTGTCAAATCATCCCCTGCGGAGTTCGACAGAGGCTGAGGGTTTTGTGTTCTGTACTCCTTCCCGCGTTGATACCAGCCGCCTGGTAGGCTGGGCGCTGTCATTTGCCTCCTAGTAGGCCTGCGCGGTCGCAAATTCTGTGCTCGTCAGCTCAGAAACCCGTAAGACAAATTCGCTCTCCTCTGCATCCTCCTCCCATCCGTCGACGGCTCGAGGTGGCTAAAGGCGTTTTAGGCCTTGCAGAGTAACAGTTTGGGCCTTCTGCCCAAAGTGAGTAAGAATGAGGGTGCTTTGCCATCTCCCTCACGTGGCAGCCGCTCCCATGTCGGCCGCCCCTGCGTGAAACCTGCTTCTCTCCCGCTTCCTCAGCCATCCTCAAGTCTGCAGTCAGAGTCCACAGAGGAAGGCTGCTAGAGATGAGGGGGGTTGACCCTTGAAGATTGAGTCACACTGTTTGCCAATTCCCACCCGCAGTCAGAGTTCACAGAGGAAGGCTGCTGAGGGGGAACTGTAGGGACAGTTTGACTTGAGGGAGTCGTTGCTGTTTGGCACTTTCCATCCGCAGTCAGAGTCCACAGAGGAAGGCTGCTGGAATGGGAGTGCAGGGACAGTCTGAGCTCCTAGTGGCCGGAGGCCTGTGCCTGCCAGTTCAGGCCATAGATGAGTGGCCGAAGGCCAGTGGCTGCCAAATCAGGCCATCCTTGAGTGGCCAAAGGCCAGTGCCTTGTTCATGTTGCAGTTGAAGGCGATCCAGATGCTGCCAAGCTTGATGAACAAGGCCGAGTAGAAGTTGGCCGGAGGCCTGTGCCAAGCGCATTTCAGTCCTTTGTAGCAGAAGAGCTGGGAGGAAATGCGTTGGCCATTGATGATCATTGACGTGCCATTCTGGGCAATCAGTTGATTGGTGGTGAATGAATGGCAGTCAATGGGCATCTTGTGGGAGGCGGAGGCCTGGAAGCCGGAGCCGAAGCCGTAGGCGGAGGCCTGGAAGCTGCAGTCCTTGCAGATTTGCACCGCTTAGAGGGCCAGCAAATCTTAGTTAGACACCGTAGAACTGAAGTTCTTGAGACTTCTTCTTTTATCCGTCCTTAGGATAATAGAAGCATCGAATTTCCGCCAAGTATTTCATTAAAGTTAAACTTTAATGTTCCTGTTTGGCGCTGGCTTGAAGGGCAGGGCTGATGAGTTCCGCTGGCTGGGCGGAGGCATTCTTGCCCTGCTTTCATGCCAGAGACGGCAGAGTCTTTGAAGGCGCTTTTTGATGCCGCTCCATCTAAAGCCTCTAAGAAGGAGGCAGAGGGGTAGGATGAAGGTACACAATTGGACTGTTCATCTATCCGATGCCAAAGTAGAGCTGGTTGAGGCTGTGCTTGTCGCAGAGTTGCTTGAAGCTCCAGGCATTCAGCTAGGCAACCTTGGCCAGGTCGAATTGGAACAGTGTTTGGGGGGTTGTAATGGGTGGAGAAGTGAAGGTGACGGGAAACTTAGTGGGTCCATCGATGTCCATCTGTACGCTGACCAAGTGGCATTTGCAGGAGTAGTTGAGGCGTTTCTCTTGCTCCGCAAAGTGATGCTTGGAGGTATAGATGGGCAGGGTGAGAGGGGGTAGGATAATGTCGGCGTCCGTCTGTGCGCTGTCCGAGAGGTGCTGGCTGGAGAGGCTCTGCATCTTGGAGATGCCCAGCTAATCATGCTTGGCTGAGCAAAGCGCATTTGAGGCCAATCTTGACTGGCCCAGGTTGGGAGGCTGGGGTAGAGAGGGGGTGCTGTGAAGACTTGCAAATGCGTTGGTGCTGTGAAATGCAATGATCTCGAAGCAGCAATAGAAGAAGCTAGTCTTCGGCTCCCCTCCGGATAAGGATTGAAGAGGGGGGTTTGAGGTGCAGGGGTTGGCATTCTTCTCTGCGCTGTTCGAGTGGCGCCAGGCGAATCTGGAGTCCTTGGCAAAGCGCAGCTCTTATTAGACCGTGTTTGATTGGCCTCTCATTGTTGGGGCTTAAGATGGAAGGAGGTGGATTGAAGGTCCGCTGATACGCCGTTGCTAAGATAGACGAAAGTCTTGTAGCGGCGGTAGTAGAAGCTAGACTTCGCCTTCCATCTAGATGAGGGTTGGAGGGGTAGGTTTGAGGGGACGTTGATAGCGACGTTGTTGACGGCGATGCGAATGCTGGTCTTCTGTCTGATGATCAGCTTGATCTTGGCCAATCCATCCAGGTTCCCGTTCAGGGTACTCTTCCTTCTTGGCCGGCGGCGGAAAAGTGAGTAGGCAAGGTGATTTGTGAGCCGTGAACGGAGCCCTGGCGCCTCAGGCCAGTTAAAGGCAGAAGAAAGGACGCATTTGCCGGTGATGCGAAAGGCGGAGCGTTAAGCAAGGCGAGCTTAAACGCCTATCGCAATTGAGGATGGAAGGGGGGTAGAGATGTGTAGGGGACGCGGATGTTGTTGATGGCGGCCATGTGAAAGAAGCAGTGCACGGGCTTCTTGTTGAGGCTGCGCTGCTTGGAGGATTGCGGAAAGCCTTTGTAGTAGGCTTTTTGAGGCATCGAAGACAGGCTGATGGCCATCTGTTTCAGAAAGTATTACTTTCTGCTCTCTTCTTGCAACGTTGATTGAGGCTGTTCTGAGAGGTGCGCTGAATGACGTAGCTCGGGATGACAGTCATCTCAACTTGCCGCAGCTCGGGATGACACTGAGCAAATTGTCTCTACTGCTGCTGCGAAGAGAAATGACGCAGCTTGGGATGACAGGAGGGCAATTTGCTCGGGTTGACAGTGTCTTGGATTGATTCAGCTCGGGATGACATGTAGCAAATTGTAGCGGTGGAGCTGCGAAGGATTGAACGCAGCTCGGGATGACAGGGCCAATTTGCTCGGGTTTATGGTGGGGAAGATTGATGCAGCTCGGGATGACAGATGCTGGTCACTCTCTGTTTGTCTGCGATGATTTTTCCGCAGCTCGGGATGATGCAGAGCAAGTTGTCATTGTTGAAGATGCAAAGAGAATGCAGCTTGGGTTGACAATGTTCCCTTGCTTGGGTTGACAGAGGTAGAAAACGACGCTGCTTGGGATGACACTGGGCAATTGCTTTGTAGCTGCGGGGAAGGAATTGAACGCAGCTCGGGATGACAATGAGCAAATGTGAAGGCCGTGTCAGCGTAGTTTCTTGAATTCTTTGCTGTACTGAGCTGAACTCCAGGAAGCTGCTCTCAATGGGCCAGTCCAGAGGGGGCTCCTGTGGCTGGGCAGAGAGTAGGCGGAGTTGAGGCAGAAGAGCGCGGTCGCGCTTCCAGAATGCCACTCCAAAATAGGCCCTTGGAGTTACGTAAACTTTAAGTTTACGTCTCTTGCCCATTTTGGATTTGTCAAAAGAAGCGTAGATAGAGTTTGCATATCTTTGCAGATAGTGCAAAGTCTAGAAGGCGGCAATGGGATTGAAGTTGGCCCAGTCGCCGGCGTGCTGGCAGAGGCCAGTCAGGAAGCCATCCATGTTGCTGTTGGCCTCGTACACCACCGACCTCTTACTGCTGGGCAGAGTGAGGGGAGGGGAGGTGCAGGGCAGGAGACCTGAGAAGGTCTGCGGAGGACGTCTTCCAGGAGGCAAACTGCATGACGGTGTACGCAGTCATGAAGTTGCAGAAGCGGTTGTGGAAGCCGCCCAGGTTTTCGTAGGCCTTGTACACCACTGACCTCTAGGGACACAGTAAGGAGGAAGGCGGGTTTGAGGCCTTGTTGAGGAACTGGGTGGAGGCGTCTTCCAAGGGGCAGAGCTTCATGGCGTCAAAGAAGTCCATGTAGTTGCCGGAGTTGAAGAGGGCATAGACATTGGACTCGGTTGGCTCAGAGGGCATAGCAAGCCGTCAATGGCGACGATCGGAACGGAGTCCTAGAGCTGGGCAGTGTAGCCGCTGGCAGGCAGGAAGTAGCAGAGTCCGCAGTCTATGCTGTCCAGCATGCCGCACTGGTTGCAGTCCATGAAGATCTGGACGCAGTTGTAGTGCTCCAGGAAGCTGTAGCAAAAGCGGCGGACTTTGTCCAGAATTGACGCTTTCTTCAACAGTGGGCAGAAGGAGGGCAAAGCGTGTCCCTTGGGCGGGTCCTCTGAATACTCTTCGGAGGTGCCCTAGTAGAGGCGGACGCAGTCGAAGTGTTTGTGGAGGGTGCCGCCCATGAAGAAGTCCTTCTGGCCACAGGTGAACAGGCTGAGGTCGCAGACAACTGGGAGGCTGTAGCAGTGGCAGTGCAAGCAGTCCACTGAGCTGGGTCTGGTCTAGTAGTTGTCCGCATAGAAAAGGAAAGCCGCTGATGAGTCATTTTGTTCTTTGTCTTTGCTTTTCCAGATTTACGTGATCATAAGATCCGTAAATGATGCGAAGTCGAAGGACGGCCTTGACTCTGAAGTTGGCCCATCTTTTCTTCAGCAATGCCCAAACGTTTATAAATCTGCAAGGATTTATAAACAGGCTGGCCGGCGAGGTTGCAGCAGGCAGCAGGGAGGTTGGACTGGTCAGAGACGGTTCCAAAACTCTAGCAGCGTAGACGTTGCTTGCTGGATAGCTGGTCTGGCTGGCCGGCTTGGTTGCAGCAGAGGCCAGGAGTTTGAAAACTGGTCGGAGCCAATTTTGAACTCTGGCAGCGAAAACATGTGGTCGCTGTTGGCTGCAGGCAATTTCAAGATCCGTCCAAGGATAATGAAATTGCTATCGACGATGCTTGCATAGACAGCATGAAAACAACTTTGCAGTTAGCTTTCGATGCCCAAGCAGAGTTGAGTCTGTGCTGACGTTGACTGGGGCTGGCAGCGAAGATCTTTGACAATTGACAATAGCCAATTTCAAAGTCTGGCATCGAAGGCGGATTGACGCTAGTAGCTGGCAGCTGAAGAGAAATTCAAAATCCCTTTCAGGATGATGAAATTCTGAGGACAACGCTGATGACGTCAGCATGAAAAGAAACTTTTCAGTTAATTTTCAATGCCCTGAAGCAAAGTCAAATGTTGTCTCGATCGTTGGCGTTCAATGATTTCATACATCCGCAAGGATAAAATGAAATCATCAAAGGGAGATGCTATTGTGAAGAGAACTTTTCAGTTTGCTTCAAGACCCTTCATGGCAGCGGATTACGGTAGCAAGTGTGCCGTGTGATGTCAGAGTTTCCTGGCTGGCGCCCAAAAAGGCGAAGTCTGGAAACTCGGCGCTGCAATGTTGCTGATGAAGAACGGACATTGAAAAGAGACTTGGAAGTCAATTTTCAATTCCATGCAGCGTAGTCGCAGTTGCTGCCGCATAGAAGTTCATGAGGCCGGCTCTGGCTGAGTGAAGTTCTGGGGCTGCAGGGTGTCCTGTCGGGCAGCGAAGCAAAGTGCAGCATTGCAGGCTGGGCTCGATTCGCTGTCCTGGCTCTGTAGATTGGTGACTGGGGCTTTTGACTCGATCGCTGGCGGTGGAAGGCGGCGATGTCCAAAAGCCGGAAGTTGTTGCAGAAGCAGAAGTTGGCAGAAGCGGTGCCGGATGTTGTAGTAGCATTGTAGAGGTGGTCGGTCAAAGTACAGATAAGCTAACTAGCTCTCTGCTTTACCAAACGTTGTGGTGTTAACAGCAGGAACTTAGCCAGATTCTCTTTCATAGTCACCGGAAGGGAAGGGAAGAAGAGCGGAACAGGTTAGGGCATCTGGGGGAAAATATACAGACTGATCCCGGCCTCCCTTCCGCCCGCCTCCTCGACATGGGTCGACGAAACCGGCTTGGGAAACATCACAACTGGGATTTTAGCAAAAAACAAGTCAAGAAAGACATGGGGCAAAATTGGTCAAAAAAATGTTGGTCCCTAATTTAGATTTAGTTGGTCTAAATCGATGTTCTGCCCTCAAATACACCAAAATATATCGTTTTTATGCCCACTTTCAAAATATTTTGGAATCTGATTGCTTAGAGATCTCTGTCATTTGAGTCCACTTTGTACCAAATAGTTGCAAGTCTTAATTTTCACACTACACTCAAATCGGGCATAAAATTGATATATTTCAACCATTATATTTGTTTATATTTTAAATGGGGGGGATTCCAT
Source organism: Ptycholaimellus sp. GST1_10 (assembly GCA_030248095.1). Classification (NCBI taxonomy): domain Eukaryota; kingdom Metazoa; phylum Nematoda; class Chromadorea; order Chromadorida; family Chromadoridae; genus Ptycholaimellus; species Ptycholaimellus sp. GST1_10. The sequence goes on along the minus strand of JASANA010006040.1, from coordinate 42,643 downwards.
TAGTGGGGGGATTATCGAAGTGGGGGGAAGGTATAAGTGGGGGAAGTTAGCATAGTTCGAATGGTCAGGGGTTCGTTGGGCTTGGGAGGAATGGTCACGGGGGGACAGTCGGAGAACCTAATCCACTCTGACAAACTGCAGATCTGAGCCACTGCCAGTGCCGCCTGGACTAATTGGGATCCTGGGCGATGTGAATGTGGGGAGTCAGGTGCCAGCAGGTGGCAGGTTCCAGCCACGAGTCAGAGGCCAGTCTACGGCCGAATTGAGCACCTGTCCCCCTGGCAGGCGAAGTTTGGAGCTTTTCGGTGGCCATGACAGCACCCAGCTCCAACTGGTGCCCCCCATCTCCTTCCTCTCTGTTGGATGATAGCGCAGAGCAACCAACTGGACGGAATACTTCTGCCGGGCCCGGAGTTATAAGAGCCCTATCTCACCGGCACTGGCGAAAAGAGCTCGAGCTCGTTCTCCATCTGTTTCTACCCTCCAATTAAAAACACGAGGCGCGAAGTCAAGCTATCAAGGCATCAAGGATACTTTTCAGCCTTTGTCATTATGCGTGATAGAATAAGCTATTAAGATAAGATTGGCCAAGTGATATGGTGATGAAAAATGAAAGGGGTGATGATGCTGGTGCCACAAATATGAATGATAAATATTTCACAGTTGGTGTTGTGCAAGAATGTGCATGGGTAGGTGAAAGGAGTTATGATGCTGTTGCCACAAATATGAATGATAAATCTTTGACAGTTAGTGATGTGCAAGAATGTGCAAGGGTAAGTGAAAGGGGTTATGATGCTGACGCCACAAATAGGAAAGCACAAAGCCTTTCATATAGGGCGTGTTTTTCTGAAGTTCAGGCAGCAGCACTCCATCATGGAGATCAGCAGATGAATAAGCGAAAGGAAACTGGCGCCAAGAAAGAGGCCCAAATTTCCTTCAATTTTCCCGTCAGCTTCTTGGCTCAGCGAGCAAAATTGACTACCGCCAATTTGCGATATAAACCCGTTGACTGTCATGGAAACGGATTCGGAAAGAAGAGTGTACTGAAGGTTTTTTCATTTGCTCCTAGCTAGAACTGGGTATTCAGGGAACCTGAAGCTTGGGGAAGGCGACTTCCAAAACGATATACTCCTTGTTGATGTCAGGGTCATAGTGGGAGCCTGCCAAATGATTAGGAGGTTCTTGAAACCACTTTGATTTGAAAAAAACATTCTTCAATCTCTTCAAAAGACATGTAATATCTAGATGTCGAGCATCGCTTATCCATCCGCAGGTTTCCAGATTCTACAGTTCCTTAGTTATTTAACGACAATCTTAAGAAAAAAGACAAAACGGACGCTCATAACGGGCAACTTTTGTATCTCGCAGCACCGCCATTCGCTGTTCAATTTTTCGCTGAAAAATTGGCAATGAAAGAGTATATGATGTTAAAATAGTTTCAACAAGTATATGGCGCAAAGCGCAATAGGTGACCGCGGAGCGCTTACACCTTTACATGTAGCAAAATCCATAAATTAAGGAAAATTTCTGCTGTGAGGGTGAACATTGCATCTCAAATAGAAAAGTCTGTGGTTTCTCAACCATTTTCAAAAGTAAGCACAGATTTGGAATCGTTATATACGACTTGTGAATCAAAAAACCAAAGTCTTCTGTTCAATTATCAGCCGTTCAGCTGTTACTGATTATTGATGCCATTGCTTTGAGTGAAAGTTTGTCATTCAAGAGGGCAAGTCTGTGGTTTCTCAACCATTTTCAAAAGTAAGCACAGATTTTGAATCGTTATATACGACTTGTGAACAAAAAAACTCAAGTGTTTTGTTTAATTATCAGCGGTTCAGCTGCTAGTAATTATTGATGCTATTGTCATGCATGAAAGTTTGTCACTCAAGAGGGCAAGTCTGTGGTTTCTCGACCATTTTCAAAAGTAAGCACAGATTTGGAATCGTTATATATGACTTGTGAACAAAAAAACTCAAGTTGTCTGTGCAATTCTCAAGACTACAGGTGCTACAGCGCAAAAACTGTATATTGCAATGTTTAAACCTTTCTACCCAAAAAAGTAATGTTTCAAATGCTCGGGGACCGGTTCCACCCCTCCAGATCTTCCTAAAATAGCATTACCTTTCAGGAAAAAAAAAGTTTGTCCAAATCCGTTGAGAATTCGGCCGTGGACAGCATTTCCAGAAATATATATATATATATATATATATATATACGAGGACAAAAGTTGAGCAACCTCTATAGACCGCGGAGCGGCCCTTCGGGCCGCTCCGCGGTCAAAAACAATTTTATTTTTTAAAACTTGTGTTCTACACAATTTTGGGTCGATTAAAAATATGCAAAAATATCTCTCCTAGCCCAAATATTTGCCAAAAACGCTAGTAAAACATTTTGCTAATAACGACAAAGTTAGACTTCTTCATCCAGGCATGTGAAATGCTGTGTAGACCTTGAAAGAAGGACTGGGCAGTGTAGTGGAGCTGACAGTGGCACTGTAGTCCCAGAATGAGCAGGGCGGCTTGCAGCTGGCTACACACTCAGCCCCGCCACCCTCCGTCCAGCCCCCTGTTTGAATTTTGTTTTTTTTATTTCCAAAAGTTCGCCCATTATATGATTAAGCACCATTGAGTACCTTGAAAAAAGACACGACGATAGCAGAAAATCTGGAGGAGAGAGTCACAGTCGGGATGGAGTCCAGGCTCCAGCAAAAATTCTGCTGACACTGGCGGCAGACACCCACAATCGTCCAAAATCCGCTAGAAATTACCGCCCCATGTGCCAGTGCAATTGCTGCCACTCGAATCGGTAATGTATGCTTGTAGTTGCATTCAGAAGCAAGAGTGGCAACATGCGGCTTACATATTGCCCGTATTTTACTCAGAATTTGTATGGGCACGATTGCAAAACTGGTAAAAATGCTGTTGTACAGGTCGTATGAACTTTTGTTTCCAGGAACTTTCGGGCCCGAATTTCCGTTCCCAACCTTTTGTTTCCCGAAATTTCGTTCCCAGGAACTTTCGTTTCCAAACTTTCATTCCCGATCGGCCTTGTTTCAGGATATCTCCCAGACGGATTTTTATGCAAAAATAAACCAGATTTCTTTGAAATACGGTGGACTTATGCATTTATTGAATACATAAATAATAAATATTTTGTTAATCTTCAACATACCATGCAGACGGATCTTAAGGTCAAAATTCAGCCGGTTTTATTGAAAACAAACTAATTTTTGCTTGTTTCAACTTTTGAAACAAAAAAACTAATTATAAAACAAATAATAAAGAATATTTTGAAAAAAAAAACTTTTTTACCAGCTTTAACAATCACTTTGACAGACATACCTACCAAAATTCAGGCAATTTTATTGAAAATACCATGGATGTATGATTTTTGTACTTTAAAGCTTCAAAATTCATGTAATACCCAGAATAGTATTATAATTTATAAAAATACTAAAATGCTACAGCATGAGCAACAGCATGCTACAGCAGTTTATGAATTGTCTAGAATAATGGAACAAATAGTACTAAATGTCACAATAATTCGAATGCTCCTCTTTCTTCTCTCAGAGTACCTTTTCGACTGTATCATCATTTTGCTAAATTGTCAGGACACCGTATAATAATTTAGGTAGTTTACAGGCAGTCAGCCATATCTGACTGCCCTGCCCTCCACGGCTGGCAGGCTTTGCAATGTAAAAATTCTATTTTTGGCAAAATATTGAGAGTTAAGAGGCGGTTTTTGAGAGGAGCATGAATGGGAGACCCATGGTTATTTGACCCCTCTATTTTATGATGGGAATCAAAAGTAAATTTGATGAATATACTTGGTATCAAAACTCAATATCTATGGCAGAACAGCTCTGACAAGTTAAAGGTCGAAAAATTTGAGTTTTCGCCAATTTTTTCATAAAACTCAAATTTCAGGCCCATTTTTTTGCTAAAAGTACCCATGCTGGGTATCGATCGATTCGTTTATATTAGCTGCACACAGCTATGACAATAGTTTTTAAAGTTTTTACCAAAAAATTTCATTTTCTTTCGAAAAACCAAATATATGGCATTAAATGAAATTTAGAAGATTCACGAAAACATGAAATTTTCTCAAAATTTTTGGTTTAAAATCTGGTTTTGACTTCGCCATCATATTTATCGCAAAATTTTGGTCTAGAAAACATGTTCAAACATGCCAATAAGAGGTGAGCCAAATAGATATAGACACAAACATGACGAGAATCAGAAATATGCCCTATGTTATAGCATAGGGCAATTTTGCTGATGTAAAATTTTGATGCTAAAAAACATCCCGCTCTTCAGGAACACTGTACTGCTCAATTTCCTTTTGTAAGCTTATCAACGTAAGCCTTAGGCAGGTATTTGGCAAAAAATAATTGCTGGGTTATAGTTTATATACATGAACAAGGTATTCTCGGCAGCTGCCAAGATGCGCGGCCTCACCTTAAGACACCACCTAGATGTAAATGCATGCCAAAATTCAACAGATTTCAGTGAAAAACCATGAATTATGCATGTTTCGATTTTTGAAATATCAAGATTTTGGGTTTTTGACTATAAATCGAGAAATACTAATTTTTTCAAAAATTCCTATTGCCAGCTTCAAGATATTACTTTCACGGACGTACATACCAAAAATCAGCTGATTTCATTGAAAAACCATCGATTTATGGATGTTCAAATTTTTGAAACATCAAGGTTTTAGGTTTTTCGCCATATATTGGGAAATAATTATTATTTCGGAAATTCCTTTTGCCAGTATCAAGTTATTACTTTGACGGACGTACCTGCCAAAATTCAGCCAATTTCATTGAAAAACCAGTGATTTATGAATTTTCGTATTTTGAAGAGTTTTGGGCAAAAATCGAAAAATTACGCCAATCCCAAAAAATGGCCTGGTGATACCACCCAGGCGGACCTTCATGCAAAAAATCAGCCAATTTCGTTGAAAAACCGCGGAGTACAGGCCCCAGACAGACACACATATATATATACTAGTAATATAGGTCAGTGGCCGCCCTACGCGCGGCCACCTATATTGTTAAAGTTATGTACCAGTAATGGCCCTTTTATTCTCCCTCTCATATAATTACTTTTCATGTAAAAGAATTTACAGATCCATTTCCACACTTCAAAATATTTTTAGGCAAAATGAGACCCATTTCTGCATTGTGGCGTTTCTAGGCAAAAAGGCTCAAGGTCGAGGTGTGAACACTCAATGTCAATGTTCAGCAATGCTCGAAAAATGCTGTCTCAATCGTGCCTTGAAGAATTACTTGATTCATCCCAAATACATCAGACACCTGGGTAGGTCAAAAATCGAAAAATTGACATCAGTCAAATCATTTTTTTTCAAATATTTTACAAAACAAGTATATGGCGCAAAGCGCAATAGGTGACCGCGGAGCTTCACACACACACCTTCTTACACCTTCACATGTAGCAAAATCCATTAATTAAGGAAAATTTCTGCTGTGAGGGTGAACATTTCATCTCAAAAGAAAAAGTCTGTGGTTTCTCAACCTTTTTCAAAAGTAAGCACAGATTTGGAATTGTTATATACGACTTGTGAATCAGAAAACCAAAGTCTTCTGTTTAATTATCAGCCGTTCAGCTGCTACTAATTATTGATGCTATTGTCATGCTTGAAAGTTTGTCACTCAAGAGGGCAAGTCTGTGGTTTCACAACCATATTCAAAAGTAAGCACAGATTTGGAATCGCTATATACGACTTGTGAACAAAAAAACTCAAGTGTTCTGTTCAATTATCAGCCGTTCAGCTGCTACTAATTATTAATGCTATTGTCATGTGTGAAAGTTCGTCACTCAAGAGGGCAAGTATGTGGTTTCGTAACCATTTTCAAAAGTAAGCACAGATTTGGAATCGTTATATACAACTTGTGAACAAAAAAACTCAAGTGTTCTGTTCAATTATCAGCCGTTCAGATGCTACAGAGGAAATTGGTAATTTTCGGGAAAAACTTTTTCCTACTCAGGAAAGTAATGTTTCTAATGGTCCGGCACCAGCTCCACCCCCCCAGGATCCAAGCGGCACATTATAGCTTTCAGGAAAAAAAAAGTATATCTGGTACCATCGGCAAGCCGAAAGTAAAGCTCTTTTCTCCCAAAAATCGACTGCCCCGAGTATAAAGCCAAAGAAATTTTCCTACTACTAATGGAATCTGCTTGTGGGGCATTTGCATTTTGTTTTCGCGCGCAGTTTTACAACTCTTTTCATGCGCGCTCAAACAAAATACAGATGACACAGCAGATTCCATTAGTAGTAGGAAAATTTCTTTGGCTTTATACTCGGGGCAGTCGATTTTTGGGAGAAAAGAGCTTTACTTTCGGCTTGCCGATGGTACCAGATATTTCCTCAACTTTAAATATACACAAATTAAATTATGTCAATTTATGTACTTTATTTTTAATTGTTTTTTATTTTTTAAGTTAAAATTTTATTAGATAAATAAATAAAGCAAAATAATAAATAAATTTGTGAAATAAAATTAAAATAAAGAAAGTTTTGAAAATTAAAACAAATGCAAAATTTTCGGCAAACGAAAATTTTTGGGAATTTTTTTTTAGTTTTACACTTAGGGCAATCGGTTTTTTGGGAGAAAATAGCTTTACTTTTGGCTTCCCGATGGTACCAGTTATTTCCAACTTTAAATTTTAGAAAAATAAAAGTTATGCTGAAGAAGGTTTCGAACCCACCAGTTAGATCCAGCAGCCAACCACTCGCACCACTACACCACTGGCGCATATGGTACAACATTTAACTGAAGGTTAATAAATAAGCAATAAATACATGAGGCCAACGGACGAGGGGAAAGGGTGGGGGGATGAAATGAATACCTACTCTCGTTCATTAGCAGATGCGAAGCAGCAGGGCAGCAGGGCAGCAGGGCAGGGCAGGGCAGGAGTTCGGATGGCAACTTGTTTTCGATTTTCTAACTCAAATCCAAACTTTTATGCTGCTTTTCGCGAGTACCCCCCATAATTCGATGTTGCCCTTTCCATTGCAGCTAAAATCAGCGCAATCGGTGCTATCTGGGTTGAGAAAAACGCTTATCAATTTTGAGATCTGGCATTAACCCTCAAAACATACACCTGGGTCGAAAAGAGGGCCTGGGCGCTGACGGTCGCTGCGCTCCCTCGCGCCAGGCCAATGTCCAGATCCGTTGAGAATTCGCCCGTGCCCAGCACTTGCAGATATATATATATACACATATATATATATATATATATATATATATATATATATATGAGGACAAAAGTTGAGTAACCTCTATAGACCGCGGAGCGGCCCTTCGGGCCGCTCCGCGGTCAAAAACATTGAAAATTTACCATTGGTGTAAAGCAGAATTGTTGTAGCTGTAATTTAAAAAAAAGTCCGACAGCAAAAGTTAAAAAATGAAGGAGCTATGAAGTTTCAAAGTCAAAAAATGGCCAAAAATGGCAAAAATCGGCACATTTTCAATTATTTCATAATTTGAAATTTTTCTATGCATGGAGCAACCCAAAAAATATTGAATAACGCGTCAAAAGCCAAACGTAGAGCTATCATATGCCAAGATAACTAAAGAATCCAGGTGGCGCCGAGACCCCCCCTAAAATGGCATCACGCGTATTATATAAGACTAGGTTGAGCTTCGCCGTCGCCTACGGCGACTATAAGGAAGCAGCTACATAAATTACTTATGAGCAGAATTTCAAATTATATGGTTACAAAAGCCGGCTGAGGTAAGGAGGTTTACTACAATTTATTTTGTTTTTCTCCCACTATCCCCCAACGCGTTTTTTGGATAGTTGGATAAGATTTCATTTGGGGGAGTAGTTGGATAAGATAAGTTGGATGGGATGGCGCGGGGAGGAATCGGATAAGTTTTCATATTGGGGTGGGGGTAACTGGATAAAATTTCATTTCGGGGGATAGTTGGATAATTTTTTGAGGGGCGATAGTTGGAATTGAACAATTTTTTTGATGCTTTTTAATATGTTTGAAGCTCCTTTAAATTGGAGGGGGATAATTGGATGAGTTTTGGGGGGCAGTTGGAATCGAAAAAAGTTTTGATGCGTTCAAATAGGTTTCTAAAGCTCATTTAACATTGGGGGGATAGTTGGATAAGTTTTCATTTGTGAGGGATAGTTGGATGTTTTTGGGGGGACAGTTGAGCTCTAAAAAAAATTAGTATTGATGCGTTTTAACATGTTTAAAGTATCTTCAAATTTGGGGGGGATAATTGGATAAGATTTCATTAAAGGGAGGGCTCCAAATTACAAAAAAGTTCATAACAAAATAATGCTGATGCTGCCACATTAGGCCGCCTAATACAATTTGTATTTATTAAAAAGCCATCAGAAAAAATATATTGGGGGATCAAAATGCTGTGCATATCTGTGCGTGGTCTAAGGGCTGGCAAAAATGGCAATTTTTGGAGACTTTTGGTGGTTTTCCAATATTTCCATAATTTATAAATATTTACCGCATCTGGGGCCCTGATTTTTGAAATCTATGCAACAAAATAAACCCAAAACCATAAAAATAAAAACAATTCAAGAAACATATATTTTCATGATTTATACCCACAAATATTTTTTCATGATATATACCCCATTAAAAAATCGAAAAAATATATTAAGGTATTGGGTATGGTATGACAGTTAAAATTTGATAAAAAGTATTTGTTTAGCACTGAATTTGCAAACGAATGGGGAGGCCAAAGGGGTTGAACAGGGCAAACGGCTGGGGGGGGGGGGGTATCTGGTGATAGGCAAATGGTAGGGGGGGGGGGGTGCAAATTGTTGGGAGGAACACGGTCCCGCTACACGGGTGCTTAGCTAGCTATTTTCATGCATTAGGCTCTTTTCTTGGTCTACCAACTCTTTTAGAAACTCCCACCCAGTGGCCAAATTACAGCCACACCAGCAAACACCAGCAACAGCAAACACCCGGCTGTCTTCAAGGGACTTCAAAGATTAGGCACCCAACCCATGGTTAAGTTACCTATTAAAATTGTCTGGTTTGCCAAAGTTTTCGGGAATCTATATGTCTAATGGCTAAAACTTAGTCTGATTGGGTAGCTTTCACAACTGTGCAGTTCAAAAACATTTAAAAAACTCACATTTTCGATGTTTTAAGCTATTTCCCATGATCGGCGCAAGCTGTTCCCCTCAAAATCGTGCTCTTTGACCCCATTTTACCCAAAAACATCTTCACCTGCCCACAGGAAGCTTCCCCCATGGCGCGCCCCGTGTTTACTCACAGGACAGGCTCTGTCAATATATATGGTGATGGTGATATATATATTGGGCTGGCGCGAACGGAGCTTTAGCGAAGTGTCAGCGCCCAGCCCCTCTTTTCGAACCAGGTGTACGTTTTAAGGGTTATTGCTAGATCTTAAAATTGATAAGGCTCTTGCTCCTCACAGAAAAATCCTATCGCTATGATTCTTCTTCCATTAGAAAGAGCATCGTCTAATTGACCAAAACTCGCGTCGCGAGAACTCATAAAAAAGTTGCAGATTTCTTGAGAATATCACTCAAAACCATTTGTCCGAACTCCTCCTTCTCCTTCTTCTTCTTCTTCTTCTCCTCCGCATCTATTCTTGAAATGAAAGTAGGTATTCATTTCTTCCCCCCACTTCCCCTCCCCGGGTCCCTGGGCCTCATGTATTTATTTATTCATAAGTCTTGAGTAAAACTGAGGAGCCATGTGCACCTGTGGTGTAAGCGTTGGGATATGTGGATGGGACTAGTAGGTTCGATTCCATCTCAAACATTAATTTTTATTTTTGTGTGTTTCAAGTTGAGAAAACAATTAGTACCTTCGGTAGGCCAAAAGTAAAGCTCTTTCTCCCAAAAATCGATTGCCCTAAGTAAAAGCCTTGAAAATTGCACAAAAAAGGTTATGTTAGTTTGCCAAAAAATTGCATGGTATTTTAAATTTTCGATTCTTTTCTTTTTGTTGTATTTTTTAATGGGTTTTTTTATTTAATTATTTTTCATAAATTATAAAATAATATAAATATTTATACATTTTCTACTATATTAAAAGTGGAAGAAATAACTGGTACCATCGGCAAGCCAAATGTGGGTCTCTTTTCTCCAAATTTTGTAATTGCCTCGAGCAAAAAGTCAAGGAAATACATCTACAACTAGTGCAATCTGCTGCGTCATCTGCAATTTGTTTTTGGGCGCGCATGGAAAGAGACACTGACCTGCGCGCCAAAAACAAAATGCAACTGTCCAAGCAGCAGATTGCACTAGTAGTAGATGTATTTCCTTGACTTTTTGCTCGAGGCAATTACAAAATTTGGAGAAAAGAGACCCACATTTGGCTTGCCGATGGTACCAGTTATATATATATACTAGTAATATGGGTCAGTGGCCGCGCTTCGCGCGGCCACACTTTTCATTTCTTTTGCAGCACATGAAATCTTCAGTTTCTTTTTATTTCTTTTTTCAATAGAATGAATGAAGTCTGTTGGTCACCGGCATCAATACTATTTGCTGAAAAGAAGTTATTTGTATAAAAAATCAAAATTTTAAATTCCACCAGTTTTGGAACATCCACTGATCAGAAAGGCAAATTAAACAGATCAATGACTGTTAGCATCGCATACAGTCAAAGTGACCTCTGGAATTGATCATCTCCATTTCCTTACTAATGAATACCTTGCACCATCAGCTCACTGAGTAGGGCCAAAATCGCGAAAATTGACTTTACTCATTGACATTTTTGAATATTTTATGTTCATAAAAGTGAAAAAGTAAATTAATGGTCTTGAACAGAATTGTTTTGCCTTTAATTGAAAAAAAGTCCGACAAGAAAAGTCAAAAATTGAATGAGCTAGAGCAAAGTCAAGTTAAAAAAGACTTAAAAATGGCAAAAATCGAAACGTTTTCACTCATAATTTATTATTAAAGAAAAACCGCGAGGACTTCCCTACATATTTTGGAGAACTCACTGAGATCTATCCAAAATGCTACCATATGCCTCGATAAACTTCGAAACCATTCTGCACCAAGCATATCATCACCCGTATTATATAGGATATATGCGGACAGACGGACGCAAAAATGGGGTAACTGCTTAAGCTGGCCTTGGCCGCGCAAAAATTATCCAAAGTATACGGACAGGTCAAGAATTCGACCTAAGCTATAACATGCGGCAAAGTTGACCAAAATATTTTTGTCTCGAATTTTAATTCCAATGTCCGAAATCGATGCTCTGGTCTCAAATACACCTAAAAATATCATTTTTATGCCTAATTTCATCATATTTTGAGATAAAACGCTTCAATGTTTTTGTTCAAATTGGTCCAAAATGAGGAAAACTACCAAGAGATCAGATTTCATTCAGAATTGCTTAGGGCGAATTCTTGACCTGTCCGTATACTTTGGATAATTTTTCATGTATATAAACTATAACCCAGCAATTATTTTTTGCCAAATACCTGCCTAAGGCTTACGTTGATAAGCTTACAAAAGGAAATTGAGCAGTACTGTGTTCCAGATGAGCAGGATGTTTTTTAGCATCAAAATTTTACATCAGCAAAATTGCCCTATGCTATAACATAGGGCATATTTCTGATTCTCGTCATGTTTGTGTCTATATCTATTTGGCTCACCTCTTATTGGCATGTTTGAACACGTTTTCTAGGCCAAAACTTTGCGATAAATATGATGGCAAAGTCAAAACCAGATTATAAACCAAAAATTTTGAGAAAATTTCATGTTTTCGTGAATCTTCTAAATTTCATTTAATGCCATATATTTGGTTTTTCAATAGAAAATGAAATTTTTTGGTAAAAACTTTAAAAACTATTGTCATAGCTGTGTGCAGATAATATAAACGAATCGATCGATACCCAGCATGGGTACTTTTAGCAAAGAAATGGGCCTGAAATTTGAGTTTTATGAAAAAAATCGGCGAAAACTCAAATTTTTCGACCTCCGACTTGTCAGAGCTGTCTTGCCATGGATTTCGAGTTTTTAAACCAAGTATATTTAAAAATTTTACTCCCCACATTGTACTTTTGATTCCCATCATAAAATAACTGGTACCATCGGCAAGCCAAATGTGGGTCTCTTTTCTCCAAATAATGTAATTGCCTCGAGCAACAAGTATATGGCGCAGAGCGCAATAGGTGACCGCGGAGCTCTCAACATACCCCATTTTTCAACCTTTCTACCCAAAAAAGTAATGTTTCAAATGCTCCGGAACTTGTTCCACCTCTTCAGATATTCCTAAAATTTTATTACCTTTAAGCAAAAAAAAAGTTTGTGCAAATCCGTTGAAAATTTGCCATTTATCAACATACCCCATTTTTCAACCTTTCTACCCAAAAAAGTAATGTTTCAAATGCTCCGGGACTTGTTCCACCACTTCAGATCTTCCTAAAATTTTATTACCTTTCAGGGAAAAAAAGTTTGTCAAAATCCGTTGAAAATTGAGCCTTTTACAGCATACCCAAATTTTCAACATTTCTACCCAAAAAAGTAATGTTTCAAATGCTCTAGGACTTGTTACACCCCTCCAGATCATCCTAAAATTTTATTACCTTTCAGGGAAAAAAAAGTTTGTCAAAATCCGTTGAGAATTGAGCCTTTTACAGTATACCCAAATTTTCAACATTTCTACCCAAAAAAGTAATGTTTCAAATGCTCGGAAACTGGTTCCACCCCTCCAGATCTTCCTAAAATAGCATTACCTTTCAGGAAAAAAAAAGTTTGTCCCAATCCGTTGAGAATTCGCCCGTGGACAGCATTTCCAGGAACATATATATTGGGCTGGCGCGAGGGAGCAAGGCGAACCGTCAGCGCCCAGCCCCTCTTTTCGACCCAGGTGTACGTTTTGAAGGTTATTGCTAGATCTTAATTTTGATAAGGCTCTTGCTCTTCACAGGAAGCTCCATTTGCTCTGATTTTTGTTGCAATAGAAAGAGCATCTGCAAATTAACCAAAACTCGCGAGAAATCGCCCAAAAATGACAGAATACAAGAGAAATTCCCTTAAAACCATTTGTCCGAACTCCTTCTCCTTCTTCTTCTTCTTCTTCTTCTTCTTCTCCTCCGCATCTATTCAATGGACGATAGTAGGTATTCATTTCTTCCCCCCCCCCCCCTCCCCGGGTCCCTAGGCCACATCTATTTTTTCTTCATAACTCTTGAGTTAATTGAAGGAGGCATATGCATCAGTGGTGTAGTGGTGTAGTGGTGTGCCAGCTGAATGAATCTCGTAGGTTCGAATCCTTCTCAGGCACTACTTTTTTTATTTTTGTGTATTTTTGTGTATTTAAACTGCTACCATTGGCAGGTCACAAGTAAAGCTCTTTTCTCCTAAAAATCGATTAACCTAAGTATGCGCCAAGAAAATTTTTCCAAAAATATTTTAGTTTGTCAATAAATTAGCATTGTAATTCATTTTCGAAACTTCTTTTTGTTTCTCAAAAATTAGTAGCCAATACATTTGAATTGTATTTCGATTTTAAATAATTTCTTTTTGATATATTTTTGAACAAGTTTTTTTATTTATCATTTTTTATATATAGAATAAAATTTAAATTGAATATATAACTAACAATATAAAATTTGAATTTATACATTTTATACTATATTAAAAGTAGAAGAAATATCTGGTACCATCGGCAGGCCAAATGTGGATCTCTTTTTCTCCAAAATTTGCAAATGTCTTGAGTAAAAAGTCAAGGAAATACAATTTTATACTAGTAGAATCTGCTGCGTCATCTGTATTTTGTTTTTGGGCGCGCATGGAAAGAGACACTAAACTGCGCGCCAAAAACAAAATGCAACTGTCCAAGCAGCAGATTCTACTAGTAGAAATTGTATTTCCTTGACTTTTTACTCAAGACATTTGCAAATTTTGGAGAAAAGAGATCCACATTTGGCCTGCCGATGGTACCAGATATATATATACCTGAGGACAAAAGTTTAGTAACCTCTATAGACCGCGGAGCGGCCCTTCGGGCCGCTCCGCGGTCAAAAAGTCAAGGAAATACATCTACTACTAGTGGAATCTGCTGCTTGGACAGTTGCATTTTGTTTTTGGCGTGCAGTTCAGTGTCTCTTTCCATGCGCGCCAAAAACAAAATACAGATGATGCAGCAGATTCCACTAGTAGTAGATGTATTTCCTTGACTTTTTGCTCAAGGCGATTACAATATTTGGAGAAAAGAGACCCACATTTGGCTTGCCGATGGTACCAGTTATTTCTTCCACTTTTAATATAGTATAAAATGTATAAATAAAATTTTTTTTTAAATATATGAAAAATAATTAACTAAAAATAAACTCATTAAAAATATAACAAACATAAAAGAATCGAAAATATACTAAGATATTATTGGATGAAAAAATAAATAATAAATAAAAAAACTTATTCAAAAAATATTACAAAAAGAAAAGATTCGAAAATCAAAAATACAAATCAATTTTTTTGGCAAACACATATTTTAGTAAAATTTTCATGATTTATACTTAGGGCAATCGATTTTTGTGAGAAAAGAGCTCTAATTTTGACCTGCCGATGGTACCACTTGTTTTCTCAACTTAAAATTTCCAAAATAAAATTGAACCTCCTAGATTCACAAAGCTGTTCAATCGCTTAGACCACTACACCACTGGTGCATGTGGATCCATGTGTAACTGAAGACTTATGAATAAAAATCAATATATGAGGCCCAAGGACCCGAGAGGGGGTGAGTGGGGGAAAAATGAATAATTACTATCGTCCATTGAATAGATGCGGAGAAGGAGAAGGAGAAGAAGAAGGAGTTCGGACAAATGTTTTTTTGCATTTTTCACCCTAAAATCAAACGTTTTACGAAAAACTCAAAAGATAAACTATAGTCAATTTGATATTGCTCTTTCCAATGGTGAAAGAATTAGAGCGATTGGAGCCTTTTTGTGACGAGCAATCGCCTTATCAAATTTAAGATCTAGCAATAACCCTCAAAACATACACCTGGGTCGAAAAGAGGGGCTTGGCGCTGAAGCTAAAGCTCCGTTCGCGCAAGCCCAATAGGGGGTCAAAAAACCATGGGTCTCGACTCTTAGGTCATTCGTGCTCATCTCACAAAACACCTCTTAAAGACAAAAAGTACATGTGTTTGTCCATGAAAAAGAATACCTTAAAGATACACTCGTAGCGGCAAACAGAGAGACTGTAGGCATAGGCGTTGCTAAAGAAGGCTCGTGGCACATCCTCCATGCAGCGCCCGTAAAAATCCCCCGCTAGCAGCTCGTTTTTTCTGCCGCTTAGGTCAATCTGGACCACATAGCAGTTGGAAATGAAATTGTAAGATATCGACCCTCACAAAGTAAACACAAGCGTGAACCGTTTGCACCAGCCCATTCTCCAGCTCCTCCCCTACACCTCCCTCCATAACTTGCCTTGGTGTGGCTGCCGATTTGGGCATAGTAGCTGGCGAAGCGGAGTGGCTCCAGGTGCTGGGACACGCGGACGGCAGCGCCGGAAGTGGGGAAGGGCCAGTCGATGGGCTCATCCTCTGTGTCCAAGTGCAGCACGACCACCAGGCCCCTGTCCTCCATCAGCTGCTGTCGCACACTGCCATTGAAGCCCTCCTCCAGGTCGAAGGAGAAGCAGGTGCCTGACCAATGAGCTCCCTGGTTCTCAGCACTTCCTGTCCCTGTCAGAGGGAGCACCCTGCTTGAGGTCCAGGTTGCGGCGGGCCAGCGGGGCGCAGGAGCCCTTCACCAGCGCACCGCCGCCTTGCCAGGAGCAGTGAGCCTGGGCGGCTGGGAATTCAGTGAAGAGCAAATGGAGAATAAATGTAGGAGAAAATGGAAAATGACCTGGCAAATATAGACTGCCACGCTGGGCCCCCTATGCGCTCCGCTGAGGGTCAGGGGGCGGGCGAGAGCGCAGGCGACGAAGCGCAGGCGGAGGGGCCTCCCCTGCCGCTTGCGCTTCGTCGCCTGCGCGCTCGCCCCACCCCCGGTCCCTCAGCTTCGCGAACTGTCCTGTCCAGCATTCAATAACTTCATGTTCCATTTGCTCACCACCAGCATGGCCTGGGTCAGCTGCCAAAAGCCCAACCAGGAAGTCCTCCAGGCTGACAGAGCCGGCGTCCAGGAACTCTTTCAGGCTGATGTTGGCCGGCATCGGGTTGCTTTGCGGGTAGGCCAGGGCAGAGCGGACCAGCTCGGCAGTGTCCTGGTGCCGCCTGCCCGCCGCTGTCCAGCTGAGGTTGCGCCACAGCCGCTCCCCGGCCGCCCTTGGGTGGTACACTGCTGCAAGTTCGCCCACACGTCCTGGGGCTAGTCCTGACATTATGTTCCTTCCTCTTGAACCCCCCCCCCCCCCTACAGCACCCCACACCCTACAAACTTACCACTTAGGGGATTACTTTTGGGGGCGCCCCTCCCGGCACACCCTAAAATACATAAGTAGACGCCCCCCCTAGCATCTGACACCCATACAAGTATATCTGGTACCATTGGCAGGCCAAATGTGGGTCTCTTTTCTCCAAAATTTGCGATTGGCTTGAGTTAAAATTCTAGGAAATACAATTTATACTAGTGGAATCTGCTGCTTGGACAGTTGCATTTTGTTTTTGGCGCGCAGTTCATTGACTCTTTCCATGTGCGCCCAAAAACAAAATGCAGATGACGCAGCAGATTCCACTAGTAGGAATTTTCTTGATTTTTTCTCAAGGCAATCACAAATTTTGGAGAAAAGGGCCTGCCCAATGGTACCAGATATTTCTTCCACTTTTAAAATAAAATAAAATGTATGAATACAAATTTTATACTGTTGGTTACATATTAAGTAAGGATTTTCTTAGATAAATAATTTAATTATAAATTAACTTATTTAAAAAATATACCAAAAAGAAAAGTTTCGAAAATGAAAAATAGAATGCAAATTTATTGGCAAACAAACAAATTTTTGAGAAATCTTTGTTGCTTATATTCAGGCCAATCGATTTTTGGGAGAAAGTTATCCTGCCAAAGGTACCAGTTATTTTCTCAACTTTAAATTCACAAAAATTAAAATTTTAAAAAATATATATAGAGAGGCGAAAAAATATAAAAAGGCAAAAAACTTTGAACTGGGGAGGATTTGAACCAAGCCCTCACCAGGTTAGGGGCAATCGACCAAACCACTCGACCACTGACCCTTTTGAATCAATTGTTCTAATTAAGTCTTCATGAATTGGTCATCTAAGCCCTTCGCATGCCCAAGTCTACCCTTTACTGTTGACCAATTGAATACCTACTATGGTCCATTGAGCAGATGCGGAGGAGTAGTAGTAGTAGTAGGAGGAGGAGGAGGAGGAGGAGTTCGGACAAATGGTTTTGAGTGATTTTCTCTTGTGTTCTGCCCTTTTCAGCCGATTTCTCGATGGTGCCCTTTCCAATGCAAAAAGAATTAAAACGATTGGACCTTTCTATGAAGCACAAAATCCTTATCAATTTTAAGATCTAGCAATAACCCTCAAAACATACACCTGGGTCGAAAAGAGGGGCTGGGCGCTGACACTTCGCTAAAGCTCCGTTCGCGCCAGCCCAATGGTCCTGAACAAAGTTGGTTGGTTGCCTGGAACTGACGGGATCAAAGCTGGTCCAGACAAAAAGTGCTTGGTTTCCCCAGGGGAGCAAGGGGTGGAGGGGGAGGTCAAGTCATGTATACGCTCAATAGTGGTAATTTTGTACCCCATTGCAGGATAGGGACGTCCGCAACAGCTTCTTCAAACTGGCTCACCGCCACAGCCTGCTCCTGCGCCCAGGCCAGCAGATCTTTCATCGCTTCCGGTGTCTGGCAAAAACGCATCCCCCAACCACACTCTCCCCCAAGGCAACCGCAAACAAAGGTCTTGACTGCGGCCAGACGACGGCGGAGGAGGAGGCAGAGGAAATGCGCGCCCCAGCTGGCCCCGTCCATATCGTCTGCAAGGCCAGAGAAAGGGGCTGCTGGGGGAGTGAGAGGCGGGGGCTGTGGACCCTCGGCCTGAGCGAGACGCTTGAGGAGATGCTCTCGACTGTCAGCGCCAGCCAAAGACTGGAGGCAGTGGGACTGGTTGGCCGGCAGGAGGCTGGCCTGCCCCTGCAGTGCCGCACGCAGGCGCTCGATCACCTCCCGCTCTGCCAGACAGCCGCTCTGGTCGTAGTAGGTTAGGAAGTCCTCCCTGGAGAGCAGCTTGGCTCGCGTCAGGTCGTAGTCCATGAAGAATAGGTCGCACTCTGACAAAGAGGGCGGCTATTGTCGGTGGAAATGGAGATAGGTTGGGTGGAAGGCCAGACCTTGGAAGAGAAGTATCTCCTGCATGACTCTGAGGCCGTTGAAGTAGAAGTGTAGGAGGATGTCATGAAGCGTGAGGCCAGCAGGCTCCCAGAGTCCTCGCATGGGCGGGGGGGGGGGGGTGGTTGGGGGGGGGGGGTAGGTTGGGTGGGAGGCCGGACCTTGGAGGGGAGGTATCTCCTGCATGACTCTGAGGCCGTTGAAGTAGAAGTATAGGAGGATGTCATGAAGCGTGAGGCCAGCAGGCTCCCAGAGTCCTCGCATGGGTGGGGTGTTAAGAGAGGGAGATAGGTTGGGTGGAAGGCCAGACCTTGGAAGAGAAGTATCTCCTGCATGACTCTGAGGCCGTTGAAGTAGAAGTATAGGAAGATGTGATGAAGCGTGAGGCCAGCAGGCTCCCAGAGTCCTCGCATGGGTGGGGTGTTAAGAGAGGGAGATAGGTTGGGTGGAAGGCCAGACCTTGGAAGATAAGTATCTCCTGCATGACTCTGAGGCCGTTGAAGTAGAAGTGTAGGGGGTGTTCGTGGGTGGGGTGGGGGGGGGGGGTGGGGGGGTGGGGTGCCGGGGTGGGGGGAGGATGTCATGAGGGAGTGCTCGCGTGGGTGGGGGTGTAGAGGGGGGGGATGGTTGGGTGGGGCCGCCTTGGGTGTTCTCCTGCTGCTCTGGGCCGTTGAAGTAGAAGTGTAGGAGGATGTATGAAGCGTGAGGCCAGCAGGCTCCCAGAGTCCTCGCATGGGTGGGGTGTTAAGAGAGGGAGATAGGTTGGGTGGAAGGCCAGGCCTTGGAAGAGAAGTATCTCCTGCATGACTCTGAGGCCGTTGAAGTAGAAGTATAGGAGGATGTGATGAAGCGTGAGGCCAGCAGGATCCCAGAGTCCTCGCATGGGTGGGGTGGTAAGAGAGGGAGATAGGCTGGGTGTAAGGCCAGACCTTGGAAGAGAAGTATCTCCTGCATGACTCTGAGGCCGTTGAAGTAGAAGTGTAGGAGGATGTCATGAAGCGTGAGGCCAGCAGGCTCCCAGAGTCCTCGCATGGGTGGGGTGTTAAGAGAGGGAGATAGGTTGGGTGGAAGGCCAGACCTTGGAAGAGAAGTATCTCCTGCATGACTCTGAGGCCGTTGAAGTAGAAGTATAGGAGGATGTGATGAAGCGTGAGGCCAGCAGGATCCCAGAGTCCTCGCATGGGTGGGGTGGTAAGAGAGGGAGATAGGCTGGGTGTAACGCCAGACCTTGGAAGAGAAGTATCTCCTGCATGACTCTGAGGCCGTTGAAGTAGAAGTGTAGGAGGATGTCATGAAGCGTGAGGCCAGCAGGCTCCCAGAGTCCTCGCATGGGTGGGGTGTTAAGAGAGGGAGATAGGTTGGGTGGAAGGCCAGACCTTGGAAGATAAGTATCTCCTGCATGACTCTGAGGCCGTTGAAGTAGAAGTGTAGGAGGATGTCATGAAGCGTGAGGCCAGCAGGCTCCCAGAGTCCTCGCATGGGTGGGGTGTTAAGAGAGGGAGATAGGGTGGGTGGAAGGCCAGACCTTGGAAGAGAAGTATCTCCTGCTTGACTCTGTGGCCGTTGAGAGAAGGTAGGAGGATGTATGAAGCGTGAGGCCAGCAGGCTCCCAGAGTCCTCGCATGGGTTGGGTGGTAAGAGAGGGAGATAGGCTGGGTGGAAGGCCAGACCTTGGAAGAGAAGTATCTCCTGCATGACTCTGAGGCCGTTGAAGTAGAAGTGTAGGAGGATGTCATGAAGCGTGAGGCCAGCAGGCTCCCAGAGTCCTCGCATGGGTGGGGTGTTAAGAGAGGGAGATAGGTTGGGTGGAAGGCCAGACCTTGGAAGAGAAGTATCTCCTGCATGACTCTGAGGCCGTTGAAGTAGAAGTATAGGAGGATGTGATGAAGCGTGAGGCCAGCAGGATCTCAGAGTCCTCGCATGGGTGGGGTGGTAAGAGAGGGAGATAGGCTGGGTGTAAGGCCAGACCTTGGAAGAGAAGTATCTCCTGCATGACTCTGAGGCCGTTGAAGTAGAAGTGTAGGAGGATGTCATGAAGCGTGAGGCCAGCAGGCTCCCAGAGTCCTCGCATGGGTGGGGTGTTAAGAGAGGGAGATAGGTTGGGTGGAAGGCCAGACCTTGGAAGAGAAGTATCTCCTGCATGACTCTAAGGCCGTTGAAGTAGAAGTATAGGAGGATGTGATGAAGCGTGAGGCCAGCAGGATCCCAGAGTCCTCGCATGGGTGGGGTGGTAAGAGACTCGAAGAAGAGGCTACTCCCTCCTTCCCAATATGGCTTCAGAAAACGGCGATCGACTACTGGCCAAATGCTCCTCTGTCTCTCCACCTGGCACCACCTTCTTGCCTCTAAAACTAGGGCAGATACCCTGTACATTGATATGACCCGAGCTTTTGACTGTGTAGGCCATGACAAATTGCTCTATTGCTGTGCTAATACTGGGATTTCCGGAGCACTCCTGGCACTTCTGGGCGCACTTCTTTGCGGGCGGCAGCAGCTGGTGAGCGTTGATGGACACCTCTCGTCTCCGCGGCCCATTCTCTCTGGAACCCCTCAAGGCGGAACCCTCTCACCACTCCTCTGGCTCATCTTCTTCTCACCCCTACTCAACTCACTAGCCCTCCTCCCCCAGGTCCATCTTTTTGCCTATGCAGATGATGTGAAAATCACCTCCACCTCTGCTGCAACAATGCAATCAGCAATAGATCTTATTTCCCAGTGGTGCTCTGACTGGCAGATGAAACTCTCTGTCCCCAAATGCATCATCTTCCCCCTAAGTGGAGGCCTCAACACCCCCTACACCACTCTCGGCCAGACCATTCCCTCCCTTGCCTCTCCCACCCACCGCGATCTAGGCTTCCTGCTCACGCCTTCCCTCTCTTTCTCCTCTCACTGTCAATCCATTGCTCTTAAGGCAAGAACCCTCTCCAAGACCATCCTACGCACATTTTCCTGCTCCTCCGCTCCCATGCTCACCAAGGTCTATGCTGCCTTTGTCCTTCCTCTACTTGAGTATGGAACCCCAGTTTTCAACTCTGTAGGGAAGCGAGAGATTAAGAGCTTGGAATCTGTTCAGAGGGCTTTTACAAAGGCTGTCTTTCGACGCTGTAGACTAAAAAGCTACTCCTATGAGCATCGCCTGCAATGCCTAGCACTCGATAGCCTTGAACGCCGCCGCTTCCACAGCGATCTAGCTTTCCTGTATGATGCCTACCATTATCGACAGATCTGCCCTGGCCTGCTCAATAGAAAGGTGAACCCACGCCCCCTCCTCCACAACTGTCGCCTTATTTCTGATAGGAATGCCTCAGGTGCACTTAGGAATCAGTGGCCCCAAAGGTGCATCAATTATTGGAACCGAATACCAGAATCAGTCATCCTCAGCTCCAAAAGAAAATTTATGTCCTACGTGAGGCTCAATCTGTGACCATTTCATTCCCATCTCATTTGTTCTGCAGTGCTTTTGTTTGTCACTGCTTTATTTCCAGCTCGCCGATGAAAAGAAAGAAAGGGAGATAGGCTGGGTGTAAGGCCAGACCTTGGAAGAGAAGTATCTCCTGCATGACTCTGAGGCCATTGAAGTAGAAGTGTAGGAGGATGTCATGAAGCGTGAGGCCAGCAGGCTCCCAGAGTCCTCGCATGGGTGGGGTTGTAAGAGAGGGAGATAGGCTGGGTGTAAGGCCAGACCTTGGAAGAGAAGTATCTCCTGCATGACTCTGAGGCCGTTGAAGTAGAAGTGTAGGAGGATGCCATGAAGCGTGAGGCCAGCAGGCTCCCAGAGTCCTCGCATGGGTGGGGTGTTAAGAGAGGGAGATAGGCTGGGTGTAAGGCCAGACCTTGGAAGAGAAGTATCTCCTGCATGACTCTGAGGCCGTTGAAGTAGAAGTGTAGGAGGATGTCATGAAGCGTGAGGCCAGCAGGCTCCCAGAGTCCTCGCATGGGTGGGGCGTTTAGCGTACGCAAGGCTGTCGACTCTGTCACTGCTATTTCCAGAAACTCACGTGCTTCTTCCGCTGTCCGCATCATTAGCTGTCAAGGATCAGCCGTTTTTCATGACGTTCAGCTAGGTTTGTCCGCCTGTTTCCCACTTACTCGCTGCCATTGAGAGTGCAAGCAGCTTAAATTATTTAGAATGTAAATTGACTCGATTTTTTGATTATTTAGAATAAATTATTCAGCTTAAAAAAAAATAAAATCAAAATAAAATAAAATAAAATTAAAAATGAAAATAAAAGAAACAAAATAAAATAAAGAAATTTCAACAAAATAAAAATAGAGCCCCTAACATGAATTGTTACATTTGTGGGGTTATATATTTATTATATTTATTTATTTATTGTATATTTTGTACCATTGGCAAGCCAAATTAGAAATTGCACTGAGTAAAAAGTCGAGAACTGAGTAAAAAGTCAAAAAAGGCAGTTACTGCTAGCGGAATCTGCTGTTGAACGGTTGCATTTTGTTTTCGTATTTCCTGGACTTTCTTGTTGGGGCTTTATCAAATTTTGGAAAAGAGAGTCTCGCATTTGGCTTGATGGTTGTACTAGATATTTCTTCCAATTTTAAATGTATTCAGGGGGAGGCCTTTTCAGTACATCTATGTTAAATAATTTATTACTGCATCCCACATTAAGCTAGAGAGTTGAAATTTGATATCAAAATAAGTCCAATTCTCTTTGGTTTACATAAAAATTTTCGGTTTAAACCATTAAACCTGAGAAACAATCATTTATCCAAGGTCACTCAAAAATCGGTACTCGTCGAGAGGGAAGTTATTCACCTGACTTTGAGGCTTGATTTCTCAGCCCCATTAAAGCCGATTGGCCTCAAAATTTAACCCAATTTAGGCCTAACTGTCCAAAATTAGGTGTATGAGAATGTAACACCTCCCCCTGTATAAAAAGACAAAAGCATTGCGTTAGGGAGGGTCAGATCTTATTCGTTTCAGGCCAATCCTTCAAACCAAATGAACACACAAACACAACTTGTTGAACTTCAACACCTATTTAGGCTTCACTTATTATACATCCGAAATGTTCACCTGGTAAAATGCACCACTTACTGTTGGCCAATTGAATAGAGGCCAAAAACCCTATACAATGCCTTGAGATGAAAAATTACCTGTATAGTTTCATAGGCCAATTACCTGTCGAAAACATCAATATAAAACTGAAATGAAAAAAGGAAAAAACAAAAAAAAACTGTACTATTACCTAAAACGTTCATGTTTTGACCTAAAAAACCAAAAAAAGCTGTCTCGACATTTTTTAGCCGTGATTTACCCTAAAACCATCGAGATCTACAGCCTAGAGGTCGCCCAAGTGTCTGCAACAGACCCGCTGGATGGATGGTTGGATGGCCAGTGTGTGCCTAAATACCAAACATCTGTTTGCATTTTTGAAAAATTCGAAAAAAGCACATTTAAAGATTTTTGACGATGAAGAGGGCCCGTAGGGCCTGATTAAGCCTATTTTCAGTGCTGTCTACCATCTGAGTGAGAAGCTGCAGCCTGCCATACTTTGGGAAAGCTGCAATCGCTTGTGTTACTCAATAAGAGTGTTGCTGGAGCACTACTGCTTGGCTAGCGCTCCGCTCTTGCTAGTCCAATAAAGATTGGAGCATTCTATGCCAGGCCAGAGTCTTATTAAACCTGAGAGCTAGCAATAATCCTCAAAAAAACACTTGGGTTGTAACGAGGGATAGGGACTGACACTTTGCTAGAGGCCAAAAAAAATGTCTTAGAGTTAAAAAGCCTCTTAAAAAATTGCCAGAACGTAGATGGACCATAATGAAGCTGAAGTGGTAGTCCTGGAAGTAATAGTCAATGTCGTAGGTGCTGCTGGTGCCTACTCGCTGCCTCCCAATGCCACCGAAATAGTCCCAGGTGGTTGCTTCTGCATGTGATGCAAAAAGGTACCTAAATCATTCACTCTTGCTCTTTCACACTACTTTGTCTTTTGCTGGCTCTGGCTAATATTGGTGAAGTTTGGGTCTATCTAAGTGGAGCTTTAATGCGGCACAAGCACAAAGAACTCTCAGCAACCAACATACATAAATAGAAATTTTGCAATTGCGATAGGCTGCCATGACTTCTGCGTAGACGCTAGAATTCCTATCATTCAAGATAGGCTAGTTCCAGAAACCTCATTCGCTGGAACACCAATTGATAGTTGAGGTCGCTCCGGTGATAGCCGTGCTCTTGCGCGAATCTCTTCCGGTTCAACGGCTGACTTGGACATACTGCCAACAGCCTCTCCTACTCACCCGACAGTCACGGGCAAATCTGTGCGCCTTCCTCTGCCATCGGAAGTAGAGAAACCTTGGACGACGGGGAAGGGCAGCTGTGGAACGGCCAGCAGCCTGGACTCGGAGATGATGGGGGAGTGGATGTAGTCGGAGAAGAGCAGCCAGATCTCCAGCACAGCGGCCGCCACTGCTGTCGCGAACAGCAGCGCCCAGAGTCTGCGCAGCCCCTGCAAACCTGCCCCTAGGTCTTCAGGACGGCTCAAGTCCGGTTGCGGGCAGTGGTAAGCAAATGGAAAATGGAAATAATGGACCGGAAGTTTCGCGAAGCTGAGGGACAGGGGGCGGGGCGAGGGCGCAGGCGACGAAGCGCAGGCGGTGGGGCCGGGGAGGCCCCTCCGCCTGCGCTTCGTCGCCTGCGCTCTCGCCCCGCCCCTGTCCCTCAGCGGAGCGCATAGGGGGCCCAGCGTGGCAGTCTATATTTGCCAGGTCATTTTCCACTTTCTCCTACATTTATTCTCCATTTGCTCATCACTGGCCTCGCGGCGCCCTGCCTTGCTCTGGGCAGCGTAGGCGTCGGGCAGGCCGTGGAGGCTGGTCTGCTGGAGAAACTCCGTCAGCTGCCGCTTGTCCCCAGCCATCCTTGGGCCCTAGGAGAGGGAGTGGCTGGGAGCAGGCCAGCCAAGCACCCGGGCAACCGCCAAGCCTTGGCAGCTGATTTGAATGATTCTGCTCTCTGTCTGATTGGTCTCCCTCGCTTCAGCCCTTGGATGCTCTATTTTATGTGTGTTTCTGAATTGCTTGAAATGGGAGGCATATGGTTGGGAAACAGGTCTACAGAGAATGCTTGAAGCCAAATGTTGAAGGCGGTGGTGATGCTGTCCGGCTCCCAGGAGTTGCGGGAAAGGTTGGCGTTGATGAGGTTGGGCTGGACAAACTTTTGAATTAATGTAAAATTATTTGAACTTTTTTCCGCGGTATTTTGAAAGCTGGCAATCGTTTGCTTTTTTGGTTAGGACACACCATTTCATCAAATTATTTTTTAATTGCTCTATTTATATGCTTAAAAGAATATATTTTCACACCACCATTGGCTGTTATTTTCATTTCCAGGGTTTCAGGTACACTTTTTGATATTTTGATAAAGGTCTTGCTCCTTTGGACTCCTTAAAATAGAATCTCTAGGCTTTGTTACTCTTGTTTGGAACAATAAAAACCATATGTAGCACAAAACTTTGTCAGTTCGCCAGCCTTGCTTGGCCCATCTGTTCAAGAAGGTGCTGCTGATAGAATTGTAGGTATCTGCAAATCATTGTCCAGTTGTGAATTTTATTCTCAAAATTAATTTCAATCAAACAGCAATTAATCATTGAAATTTCTCCAATTATTACGTCACTACATATCCTCCCCATGATGAGCCAGAGTTTCACAAGCGTAATTAGCAGTGGAATGTTAAAATGACCGAAAATGCCTCCGTGCACATATCGTGTGAGAGTTTCGGTGGCTCCACACTCGTCCTTTTTGGCTGCACAGAGGCCTACGATGCTGGAGAACTGGTAGCCCGAGGGAGGCACGGCAGACAAGGCCAGGTGATGGTTTTTCACTTCAATTCCTCTCGCCACTTTCTCAACAAATCAATCACTCTATACGGTACTAGCTTTATGTAGGGGAGCTCGCAAACACTGGATCAAACTGTTCATCGAAACCAGAGGGAATGTAAAGCAGGAGTGCGTTTAGTGGTCAGGCTGTTTAGCCCGGGAACTCTAGTAGAGGCAAAAGAAAGCAAACGTTTGTGCAAAAAGCAGGGGTCAAAATTTTAAACATATTAATAATCAGGGGTCACAAAATCATTAAAAATCATTTTAAAAAGTCCCCGAAAAATGTGTCCCTCGAAGCGAATTTTTTTGGCTGTCGCCAATGATCTCAGTTTATTTCTCCGGGAGGGTCTGAAGTGAAACAGGTTCTTTTATGGCCGTGGGAATATTGGTGGCCAATGTGTTGGTAAAGCGGGCGAAGCGATGGACACTGCGAAGTTGCTCCACCAGGGCGCACTAGACGTCCAGTGATGCCATGGTAGGTGTACTTTTGGGACCAGCTTGCTTCCAGCTCACTTTGAGCCGTAAACTGCCAGTGATCGCCTAAAACGCCCACTTTTATTGTATCTAGAACAGAGTGGCCGAATTTCTGATTCTTTTGTCTCAAAAAACTCGGCTGTGCTGGACTTTTGAACATTGAATGTCCTGATTGGAAATTTTCGCTGTCCTTTCCACTTTCCAAATTATTGATAAAATGGTTTTTTTTGACAGTAGGCCATATAATTTTTCACAGAAGCCAAAAATCAATATCCCATTCTCCAGATAAAGATGAACTGAAACCCAGATGGCCGTTCCAGGTGTTGTAGAGGGGCGTGAGCTGGTCAGCCACAGGAGCCTCGGCAGTTCGCAGCCACAGGCGCCAATCGCTCCCGCTGCC
Source organism: Ptycholaimellus sp. GST1_10 (assembly GCA_030248095.1). Lineage (NCBI taxonomy): Eukaryota > Metazoa > Nematoda > Chromadorea > Chromadorida > Chromadoridae > Ptycholaimellus > Ptycholaimellus sp. GST1_10. Next base: position 15,626 of record JASANA010006040.1, on the reverse strand, counting down.
TCTGCAGACGCTGCTCGGCAGAGCCTTCAGCAGGCGACACTCCTGCCGAGCTTGGTTGTAGGCGAAGCCTGCGCCTATGGCCTGTTGATGCATATTTCATTTATAGATTTATTCAATATTAGTATTTTGACTGTTTTAATCTTGCTTCTCTGCGCTTGTTGCAGAAAAGCGGGACCATGTGGGAGTTAATTTTTAGTTAACTAAATTTTAGGTCTATGTTTTCGTTTTGCAGTTGTTTCTGAGTTAAAGGCACAATCTAAACTTTACCACCCTCACCGATTGCCCTTATTTTTTTTTCGTAGTTTGGGAACATCAAAGTAAGTTTGCATTGTTAAGCGGTTTTTTCTTTTTTGACTAATAATTTGGAGAAAAAAATTTTCAAAGTTCCCCATGTTGTAAAGGGGGAAAAGGGAAATGAGAGACAAAAAAATTCATTAAAAAATCAGGCGCTGTCGTCCGCTTTGGTCCAGTCAGTCATGGCTAGAAATATAGTTAACCGAAATTTTTAGCAACTAAAAATCTATAAAATCGATGGGCTGTAGATGGTGCAGCCCAAAATGTGCTTGCTCCCTACATTTCGATCCTACTCAGAAGGCTGATGTTTTCTTGCAATTATTTATAACATAGTAACTACAAGTCAAGTTTGGTCGATTTTAGAGTGAGAAATTAACCTAAATAATTTTCGGAAGGTGATTCAAAATTGGGGCAGTGCGAGCGAAGCGGAAGCACGGTCCCCTCTTAGCCAAGGACAAACCCTATTATGGCTTTTGAAAATATGACTGGCTGCCAAATATTCTATGGGCAAGTTACAGAGCTATGAGTAGGCTCAATGGACGCAGCAGACACAGAGCTTTAATTAAAAAAAAAATTTGCCAAATTTGGTTGAGAATTGGGCAAGTTATGGCCAAATAACTTTTTAAAAAGTGTCCGTCCGTTATCCGTCCGCCGTCCGCCGTCCGCCGTACGTTCTGTTCGGGAGGCATACTGGCAATATCTGGGGCTCCAGTCTCAACGTCACTATAGTATATCGACCCTGGAGGGTGACATTAGGCCCTCAGAATTTTGATTTTTGGCCTCGTTTATGCCGAAATTGAGGTTGGAAAGTTGATTGAACGTAAGGGGGGACCCTTATAAAAAAAATCGAAAAACTTGAATAAAATTTTTTTGAAGCCGTTTTGGGCAAAAATAAAGACAGATTCGGAAACCTCATCAAAAACTACACCAAACTAGACCAAAAAACATTGAATTTTCAAAAAAAAATTTTTGACCATTTCTGAGCCCTAGGGTGCTTTGTAAGAAACCTAAAAAAGGTAATGCTGCCCAGTGGCGATGTTTTAAGTTAATTTAGAGCCTAGATATGGAACAGGCTCAAAAAATAGATACGATTTGATACCAAACAACCATATGTGCAAATCTGGTCTTCACGGGCTTCTACCAGGCCGTGGTGTACAAGCAGCTCATCATCAACTTCGTCTTGGGGCATTTTAAAGGGTTTTTGGCCTCAATAACCGCATCATATAGGTAAATTGGGGCGTATATTACAAATCTTGTGTCCATTTGCTTACACATTGTCTTCATGGGCTTCTACCAGGCCATGGTGAACAAGCAGCTCATCATCAACTTCGTCTTGGGGCATTTTAAAGGGTTTTTGGCCTCAATAACTGCATCATGCAGGTAAATTGGGGCGTAGATTACAAATCTTGTGTCCATTTGCTTACACATTGTCTTCATGGGCTTCCACCAGGCCATGGTGAACAAGCATCTCATCATCAACTTCGTCTTGGGGCATTTTAAAGGGTTTTTGGCCTCATTAACCACATCATGCAGGTAAATTTGGGCGTAGATTACAAATCTTGTGTCCATTTGCTTACACATTGTCTTCATGGGCTTCTACCAGGCCATGGTCAGCAAGCAGCTCATCATAAACTTCGTCTTAAAGCATTGTACATATTGGGCTTCTGGTGGATTTTTGGCCTTTGGCTGTTCAAAGTGGATGAAATTACTGAAATTGTGAATCTCCGCTTCAATGTTTTTTCTCTCTTAGCTGGTCTCTTAAAAATAGCTTGGGCATAAAGGTGATGAAATTTATTTGATTCATCTTATCATGAAACTAGCTTGGGCCATAAGGTGATGAAATTAAATCTGACACTCTTATCATGAAAATATGCTTACTTAATTTAGAACTTTACTAAAGAGCTAAGAGAGCCCAAAAAATTTTCACCAATGTTTTTTTAATTTATGACAGGTTAGAGTAAATCAGAAATATTTTAATTGATTTGCACAAAACCTTTGCGTTAAAATTTCCATCATATGATATTAATGTTGGAAGCAAAAATGAAAAACTGGGAAAATATTAATAAATTATTCAAAATGATATTTTTTCATTATAATGCATTTTTTTTGCTAAATGTTAACTCATGTTCAGTTTTATTTATAGCTCTACCCAAAGAATAATCCTAGGGAGGCCAAAATTTTCTGGGCTCTCTTAGCTCTTTAGTAAAGTTCTAAATTAAGTAAGCATATTTTCATGATAAGAGTGTCAGATTTAATTTCATCACCTTATGGCCCAAGCTAGTTTCATGATAAGATGAATCAAATAAATTTCATCACCTTTATGCCCAAGCTATTTTTAAGAGACCAGCTAAGAGAGAAAAAACATTGAAGCGGAGATTCACAATTTCAGTAATTGACTTTTGATGTTATGCATCTTAAAATCTCTCGTTACTATATTTTCAACATTCAAACGATGTTACAAAGGCCTTCAGTCTTCCTTAGAACAAGAATTATAGTACATATCAATTGTTACAAATTTTACGTTTCTACCCATTTTGCCCATGTTTCAACTGTTTATCAAAGACTGCAATTGTGTTTCATTTGGATTGATCCAAAAAGAAGCATTTTCTAATTGTTAAAATTTCAGTTTTCATGGACTCATATCTCTGAACCAAAGGCGATTTGAAGAAACATCCTTAACATTGCACCCTTTCACACTCACCCCCTATCAACCTATCCATGGAAAATTGAATTTGGTGATAGTGGTAAAGTTTGGATTGTGCCTTTAAACGAAATGAAAAATGTTCATAATTTTATCCGCTTTCGCACAAAATATTATTTAATTTTGCATTAATTAGAAATTTGGCTGTCAATATCAAGTAAAACCAACCCCAAGTAGGCGCTTTAGATTTTGGTAGCACTTAAAAGCGGTGGAAGCACTTAGGACTTCAAAGACGCCTTCTCCAGAAACATTGGCCACTGCTTGTGAGTGCTCCCAATCCATTCGACTTTCAGTCCACACCAGACCTGGTAAAAATGAAATCCATTTTACAAATTTGCTTTCTGCGTTTCGAAAATAGCACTTCTCTGAGTTTTTCTATGTTTGAAAGTTATTGCAAGAGTGCACTAAAATATTGTTTTTATGTTTTTGTAGGATATCCATTTAATTAGAGTTTATGGAAAACGGCATTATGAATTCGAAAACGACATTCAAAGCCAGCACACCTTCATTATGTTCAGAAGGCGAACAGTAGAGCTCTTCTGCGGCCTGCTCTAGCAGAGTTTTCGCGATTTCACCGCAGGCTACGCTCAGCAGCTCGTCATTGGAACAATTCTGCCAAATGTTGTCTTCAGCGGGAGTCGGGCAGAAGGCAAAACTTCGAAACCCTTCCAAAACTCAAACTGCACTGACTCAGGCTCCGGTTTGGCTGGCTAGCGTCGCAGCTGAAGTGGCAGTATAGGCCTAGTTTAGAAATGAGGGGATGGCTTTTTCTAAACCTGATTTGCTGCACTGTTACTGGCGGTCCAATGCTGCCAATTGATACTGGGTCGCTCTCGGCCACAGAGTGCCTAATGATTGAGAAAAATAGCAGACTAACTGCTGCCCGGAAATAGAATAATTTTTCCTAATTTGTTGATCCAATTGCAAAACTTGCAAAAGTATTTCTTTTTCGCAAAATTTGATAGCTTATAGGCCACATACTCGCACACAGTGACGCTGAACATCTCGCCCACATCGTAGGAAGGTTTGCAGTGAGCGGTGGTGATTTGCTGGGATCCTTTCTTTCCATTTAGTGATTGCTGTTGACTCAACAGCAATTCATCGATGCTTCCCAAAGGCTTCATCAAACCGTTGGCCAGCACTTTTGCGATGCCTTTTCTTGAATTGAATAATTATTTTCTTAAAATTGATTAAAAAAAATTGAATAATTTCTCTAAAAAAATTTCTATGATTCTGGCTTACGTAATGCCAAGCTGGTTGCAAATGGGTCGAGCTTCTGCCTCAGATGCGTAGCTTTTAGTGTTGCACACAAATCTCCAATCATTGCTTTGCGACAGTTTCACCTACAAATATGCATTGCGTACAATTCCTGCATTGAAGACCATTCATTTTCTTCGATGGGCTTGCACGTTTATGAACACAGATACAGAACATTTCTAAATTTTAATAAAAATTTAAATTGCTGGCGCATGCTCTAACCTGAACTAGACCTACAATCATGTCAGGCGATGTTTGCCCATTAGAGGGATCTACCAGTCTCGCATCATTGGCGTGTATCGAGTCTTAAAACATTGAGGCGTATGGTTAACGTAATGGTTAAGCGTATAACTATGCACCTGCTAGCTGCCAAAATTTCAAGAACAATAGAAGGACAACTCTAATTCGAGGCATAATAGTAAATATGAATTGAAACGGCACAATTTTTAGAAAAATATATTTTGATGGAAGCAGCAGCTCGGTTCACGTCTGCTCAATAGATGATTGTTATGCAAAATCATGAGAACTTTTTGAGCATTAGGTTAAGGGAAAGTTAGATCAGGCTTATTGAGTAAAGGGATAATGATAATTCGACTATGAGCTTTGTTAGTAAAGATTGAACATGCAAAATAAAGCAACTCTGTTGTTTGTGTTTGCACAGTTGTTCATGTGGTAGAGTCGGTCAGGCATTTTTCGGACACTAAAGACATTGTTGATGGTGTTCGAATGTTCATTGAAAGAGAGACATATTTTAAAATTTTCCCTTATTTGTTGGATTGTCTTTGGGGGGGGGGTGTTTTTTTTTTTGTTTCCCCCCTTTTTTCTTGTTGGGGGGGTGCTTGGGAAGCAAAAGGCTTTTAACCTGCTGGAAGAAAGGAAGGTGGGGGGGGGGGGGGGGGGGGGGGGGGGGGTTTTTCTTCCTTTCGTGTTTGGGCGGGTTTCCGACGCATAAAAAGTTTTGAGTAAAGTAAAGCTAACCTCTCTTCTACCATTTAGTTGTCTTTTGGGACTTTTATTTGCTTGTGATATCTATTTACAGAAAAATATGGGCTGATAATGACAAAACTCTTTTAGTGTGTACATTCTTTAATCTATAACTGGTACCATCGGCAAGCCAAATGTGGGTCTCTTTTCTCCAAATTTTGTAATTGCCTCGAGCAAAAAGTCAAGGAAATACATCTACTACTAGTGGAATCTGCTGCTTGGACAGTTGCATTTTGTTTTTGGCGCGCAGTTCAGTGTCTCTTTCCATGCGCGCCCAAAAAAAAATGCAGATGACGCAGCAGATTCCACTAGTAGTAGATGTATTTCCTTGACTTTTTGCTTGAGGCAATTACAAAATTTGGAGAAAAGAGATCCACATTTGGCTTGCCGATGGTACCAGTTATTTCTTCCACTTTTAATATACCATAAAATGTATAAATACAATTTTATATTATTTTATAATATATGATAAAAAATAAACTCATTAAAACATAACAAACATAAATGAATCGAGAATAATTTAAGATATTTTTGGATCAAAAAATAAATAATAAATAAAACTTAAAAATATAACGAAAAGAAAAGATTCGAAAATCAAAAATCCAATTTAAATTTATTGGCAAAATAACATATTTTTGTGAAATTTTCATGATTTATACTTAGGGTAATCGATTTTTGGGAGAAAAGAGCTTTAATTTTGACAAAAATACAATTAAAAATGTATTGGCAAATTAACAAATTATTGTGAAATTTCATGATTTATACTAGGGCAAACGATTTTTGGGAGAAAAGAGCTCTAATTTTGACCAGCCGATGGTACCAGTTGTTTTCTCAACTTAAAATTTCCAAAATAAAAATGATTGCCTAAGAAGAATTCGAACCTCCCAGTTTCAACCAGCTGTTCAACCGCTTAGACCACTACACCACTGGTCCACATGCATCAATGTTTAACTGAAGACTTATGAATAAAAATCAATACATGAGGCCCAAGGACCCGGGGAGGGGGGTGAGTGGGGGATGAAATGAATACCTACTATCGTCCATTGAATAGATGCGGAGAAGAAGAAGAAGAAGAAGGAGAAGGAGAAGGAGAAGGAGAAGGAGAAGGAGAAGGAGAAGGAGAAGGAGAAGGAGGAGGAGTTCGGACAAATGGTTTTGAGTGATTTTCTCACGAATTTTGCCAATTTTTGATGATTTCTCGCGAGTTTTGGTCAATTCAATGATGCTCTTTCCAATGCAGAAAGAATCAGCACGATTGGACGTTTCTATGAAGCGTAAAATCCTTATCAATTTTAAGATCTAGCAATAACCCCGAAAACGTACACCTGGGTCGAAAAGAGGGGCTGGGCGCTGACACTTCGCTAACGCTCCGTTCGCGCCAGCCCAATTCTTCAGCGATAACCAGTAATGCTAATGAGACACCAGCTCCAATAACTTTCCCTTTGCAACCGCAACTTTGGACTGTCTGTACCAGCAGACTGGGGCACTAATGACCTCCATTTGTAACCGCTGCACACAAAGCATCCGAATCATCCACGACCAATGCAATACAATGTATTTATGTGGTATTCGCTCCGGTACTTACATTGTTTTTTAAAAATGTTTAATTTATATACGCCTGAGCAAATTAAAGCAAATTTTCGAAAAGTCAATTTAACTGTTTTGGTTATTGATTGGCGAATCGAAAATTCATTTTGTTTTCATTGTACACATTTTCACTGCTTCCGTCGGGTTTCATTCCGAGGCGGGTTCTGTCAGTTTTTTCAGCGCCAAGACAAAGACGCACCTTCATTAAGCGCTCAGAGGGGGACACACCCTTTGAGAGCAAGCTTTCGCATAACTCACTCTCCTGAGCTCATTTTCCTGAGCTAAGCCTTTGCGCAATCATTTGAGAAACCACCTTAGTCAATCGGACAAAGAGTATTTAAAGCTATGGCACAATTGCTGCTCGATTTTGTACTGAACGAAAATAAGCTCGAGATGAAAGGTAAGCTTGGTTTCACTTGGTATGTTTAGCATGCATTTGGGAAAAAATGATAAAACCTGCTTTAAACTAAACTTCTCTGATTGTGTGGTTGAAGTCATCGAAGCAACAAATCTGCCCAATCATGGTGATTTTGACGAGCCCAATCCTTACGTTAAAACGACGCTCAATGGAGGGAGGATCAGGAAAATTAAGGAAGAAGCGGTTGCCGTTTATTATATTCCATGTCGTACTTTCAAAGGAAAAATCTGGAAATTTAGAAAACCAGAAATCCGACCTGGAACAAGACCCTATTCTTTAAACTGAAAGAATCTTCGATGGTGGACACGCGTATTCGAATCGAAGTTAGCTGAAAAATCATCAAAACCATTTTCAAATAAATTTTTCCAGATCTGGGACAAGAATCTTCAATCCAGCGACGAGTTTCTGTGCGGGGCCTGGATTACTCTGGCTGACCTGCAGGAAGACAGCATCAGCAAAGCCTGTGGATGGTAGAGCTCTTGCTCACAATACTCACAATACTTTGCTCGTGGCATCAGGTATGACCTGACCAGCAGCAAGGAGGCGAACTCGGAGATTTCAGCCAAGGTAGACAAACAGAGGCGTGCAATAAACATTTTAAAAGAGTATAGGGGGTGGGGCCCAAATTTTCACCTTTCTACTCAAAAAAGTAATGTTTCAAATGCCCTACTCTTCGTCTTCTTTAGATCTTGATATTAATGTATTTGTTTTAAGTTTAGAAGTTTGAGTTTGTGTTGAGGTTGGGGCCTGTGATGTTTCCGCATATTAAATTTTTGACTTTAATAGGAATGTTTGTGGTTGAGGTTTGACTCGTTTGACGTCTCTAGAAGTTTATAAAATTTTAGGGAAAAAAAAAGAAAGAAAAGATTGGCAGAGAACGTAGAGAATTGAAGCTTTTACAAAATATAAAAATTTTTAACCTAAAAGTAAAGAAAGAAATGTTTCGAGAGCTACGGACAACTATCAAGATCTAGATAAAACTATAATTTTATTAAGGGAAAAAGAAAGAAAAAAGTCGAAGAGAGTTGAGAATTGAGCAATATACAAAATACTCAAACTTTCTACCTTTAAAAAAAGAAAAGTAATAAATGAAATGAAACGGGATCGGCTCCGCCAGATCAGATCTATATAAAAAAGTATTAGGAAAAAAAAAGAAAGTCCCAATCCGTTGAGAATTCGCCCGTGGACAGCATTTCCAGAGACAGAGAAAAACCAAAAAAAAAAAATAGGAAAAAAGGTCAGCAATCTCTATAGACCGTGGAGCCCCCTGGGCCGCTCCGCTGGAAAATTCTCTTTTCGATTTCAGAAGAAGAAGAATAGGAAGTGGCGCTCAGGAGTTGAGGAGGAGGAAGAATGTGAAGAAGTGGAAGACGAGCAATGGGAAGGAAGTGAAGAAGAGTCCTGGGAAGATGAAGACTATGACGAATTTGAAGAAGCAGAGGAAGGCTGTGACGGTGGAGAAACCAACTTCGCCCTCAATATAAATTTCAACTTCAACTGATGCTATTTCTTCCTTCATTGAGAAGAAATTCAGTTGCAAAATTGTAAAGGCTTCAATGGCTATAAATTTGTAAAGTAAAGGTGAAAAATTGTAAAGGATACAGGGTGTTCGTCATATTAGTCTATGCTTCGTGAAAGCAAACTCCTAACAGCTCTGCATGGCTCCTACATGGCAACGAAATTAACTGTTAATCAACTGGGTTTCAAATTGGAATTTAAACTTCACAATAATATATGGCAGAGCTAAAGTTCTGTCTTTGTTGTGTGATAGTTAGAGTTAACGAGATTAGCACCAAATTAATGGGAGCAGAGAGAGGGAATAAAATAACGCAGTATTGCAAGCTAGAACTGCTTGGGCTTCAAGGGCACACTTGAAACGCGAAATTTCGAGCAAAATGGAACTTCACATTTTTAGCTACATTAGAAAATTCTGCCCTGGGTGGGCGCAGGGCCCGAGGGGCCGGGTGAGGTTGGGTTCTATAACAGAGAAAGCGGCGTAGTGGAGCGGCAGTACATAGGGAAGGAGAGAAAATGGGGAGAGAGAGCAGGGGGGGAAATGGGGGGTAGATTCCACGGAGGGGTTGACGAGTAGAGTTTCGACGCCTCGCGAGCGCAAATTTCAAGTTAAAACTTCCGGATAAAATAGGGGTAGCGTAGGGGGGGGCGTGTGGGCAGGGGGAGGCGTCATGGGGGGGTCGTCCCTCGGGGGGCCGGTAACCGGCATGGTGGGGGGGGGGGGGGGGGGTAGGGCAGGGGGGGGGGGGAAACTAGGCGTGAGCCGAAAATTCAGATTTCAATTGTTTATCACAAGAAGCAAATGCAATAAAGCAGCAGGACTCGGGCCACCTTCGGAGACAATGCAGCTGTGCCGGCGCTTTTGCTTCTCCTCCTGCTTCCATGCGCCGCAGCTCAGGCACGTTTTTACTTTTCGCATTTTCTAGTTTCCAGTTGACACGGCACTAATTCGCTTTCTGGATGATAGGCGAAGATAAAATGAAACGCAAAATGTTACAAAGGTTTTCAGCGCGGCCGCAGGCCGCCTGCCGTTTTTTGGGCAGACATTGTTCTGGAGGAGCTGACGTTTTGCGAGAAGCATTGTTCTGAGGATCTGCCCCAGGGCCTGCTCAATGAGTCGTTGCATTGTTTTGTATTTTTCTGCCCATATTGCCACTTATTGTGGCGAAAGAAAATTGAAATTTCAAGCAGAGATCTCATGGCGATTGGGGGAAGGCTCAAGATTAAACCTTATCTTTTGCACACAATCAACATAGCATAGATCACCTGCTGAGCTGGGCAAGAGTCAGAATTAAACTTTATCTTGCGCACACAATCAGTAGGGCTGCCTATAAAAGGCGATTACACCAAGGCATTAATCAGTCCCCAAATCCCTTCTTTCATAAGCCCACCCCCTGGCCATTCGGACACAAAATGTCTGGCTACCATAAGCCGCCTCCTTCCCTCCCCAGGCTTCCTCTTCATCTTGCTCTCATCACATGGACATGAGCAGATGATGAAGAAGCTTGGGGAGTGGAGATTGGCGCAACCTCATTGACCCCTTCCATCCCACAGTGACTTTAGCCTTCGGGCAAAGCCTCTGGTGTGAACGAGGCCTCTGGCCTGGCGCGACCAGACACTGTCCTCCCAATCCAATGTTCACAGCTCAGCTTGCAACTGGCTGTTTCCCATCTTCCTACCCACAATCCCTGACCCACCTCAATGTCATCCTGAATCCCCATCGCTGGTCAAGGCCTTGTTGTTTCATTTCGGCCATAAGGGCTTCGGTTGTAAAGACTCACAAAATAATGCAAGTTAATTTCCGTCCTCCCATCCTTCCCTTCCCTCCCATCCGTCCCTTCCCTCCCGTCCTTCCCTTCCCTCCCGTCCTTCTTTCTCAAATTTAGTGTGTCTCAATATTTGGCATGTCTCAAAACTTTGTGCCTTTCAAAATTGTCTCAAAACGTTATGTGTCTCAAAACGCGATGTGTCTCAAATTACAATGCGTCTCAAAGCTGATAGATTCACAGCTCATAAATTCAAATCAAACATTTTTAAAAATTAAAGATCAAAAATTATTTTGTTATCCAATTACTCATCATCACTCTTGTATATGTGTATAAATTTACAAAAATAGATGTTAAATTCTAATAAACGATAATGAAAGCATCTAATTGAAATGGAATAAAATGGATTTCGCTCATGAAAATGGATGATATTGCATGGAAGCATAGAAAGTAAGTTAATTTTAACAGCAACTCTCATGCGTTAATGTTAGAAAAATAAGATGCTCAAATTTTTATTGTTTCAGCCTTAAGAGGGGTTTTCTGTAAAGGTCAAGCAACTCAACAAACAACTTTACTCGGATTTTTGTAAGTTGGCCTCAATCGATGGGCTATATAGTGGGATACTTGCCTAAATGTTCAGAAACAGGTGAGCTTTTGAATTTTAGAATTTGGTAAATCCTAGCCCAAACTATGCCTATTTTAAAAAGTTAATGTCGAACATCTGAATTTATGGCCTTTTTGGACTTTATTTTACAATAATGGCCATATCTCGAATACAAAGCTGAAATTTTAAAAACGGTTTTCAGGGCCAAGTATCCCACTATATAGTCCATCCATTGAGGCCAAATTTCAAAAATCCGAGTAAAATTTACTCAACCCATACAGACACCCTCTCTTTATCTCAACTAAATTCATTCATGTTTTGCAGGTTTATTTGATTTCCTAATTGTATAATTTATGCATAATTAGTATTTTTGAAAATGTTAAACAACTAAGTAGAATTTCAGTATAAATTCTCATGAAATATAACTTTATTTCATGCGAATAGGTAATATTATGCACTCCCTTTTCCCACTGCAACAGGCTCATTCTGATTCATAACGTGCGAAAAACAAAAACCATGCAATTTTCAGCTAAACTTTTGCTGATTGCCGTGCTTGGTGATCTAGAGTAGCGTATGCTTGCAGTAGAATTTAATGAGCAAGTTTTGAAGGCCATTTAACGGGGGCAACATTAGCAAAGGACGCCAGTGAGACTTTTACATTTCATTCATTTCTCAGTCACGGTTGTTACTGAACTAAATTTGCTTAAAGGCACAGTGCCAAAAAATGCAGTGACTCGAAATTCTGTTTTCTAGCGCTGATTGGAAAGAGGGTTGTTGAACTAAGGGGCAAGGATAATTGTTTTACCTCAATCGCCCCCCGAAACTTATCTACACCACTTCAAAATAGCTAATTTTATTCATGAGAAATAAGAATTTAACCAATCAAATCAAAAGATTTTGATTGTTGTAAAGAAAAATGAGTGAAAGATCGTATGACTGGGTAAGAATGGGACAGGTGTTAAAACGAATCTGGCTCATTATACAGTTGCAAAGCTGGCTGGAATCCGGGGTAGAGACCAATAGGAACATGAAAAACTCGTGGGTATTGTTTCCCAAGAACTAACAAGAGCAGAACACAATTTTCACCATACGCAGACAATTCATTTGACTAAACTTAGGCTCTTTTATTGATCAAACCTATCGCTTAGACGAGGCTATACAAGTAATTGCATCGAAACATCGACCTTCTGAGTAGGTCAGAATGTAAAAGGCTATCACTTTTTGGGCTGCGCGCTTTTTTGTGCTGCAATTTTCTCAAGTTTTAAGGCGTCAAAATTTCAATCTCCACATATCTCACCTATTTTAGCTTAGCAAGCTTTAGCACAGCATTCCTCGATTTTTGGTGAATTTTTTTCTTACCCAATTTTGCAATGTCTATGCTTTAACGTGTGAATTTTCAAAATTTTTTTCTCAAAAATTTTGGTCAAAACGTCAGAAACTAAATATGCTTGCCCCACTAACTTTATGCCCTGTACCTACAAAAAAAATATGAGCTCGATTGGAGGTGGTGCATTTTTTGGCATTGTTCCTTTCAGAAACCCATAGACGATAAAACCTAGCCAGAATTGTTTGAAAAAAGTAAAAGGAAAGAAGGAAAGGAAATAAAATTCAGAGCGTTCAGAAGAATCAAACCCAAGCAGGAAGCGTGGAATTTGTATGATTGCCACTGAAAGTCTGCTACAGGCAGCTCAGACGCCTGGCAAACTCAGCTGACGTCGCTGAAACGTCTGGCGCAGCAGCTGATGACGGCTGTGCAAGACAAGCTCGCAGAAAACTTTGCCCAGTTCAACAGCCTTTTGGCCGCCGTGGAAAGCAGTCTAGGCGCCTTGGCCGCCTTCAGCCAGGCTATGGAGCCTGCCGCCAAGGTTACACCCATAGGCCAAATTTTGATGTTTTAAAACCGAAAAATTACAAATTCCAAGTTTTTTAGACGAAATTGACAATAAATATATCTGTAATTAGTAAAATTTGCTTATTTAGCTTGACAATATTGCTTGGGACAGAGGCCGCGCATCTTGGCAATAGCCAAGATTACTTTATTTGCAATTAATTTTTGTACTTATGGCTTGAAAATCGGAGAAGAGCGCGATGCATGAATTTATATTTCCACCTTTTTTCCTAGAAGTTGTTATTTTAAACATTAAATAGATGCCTCAAGTTGCAACATTTATGTTATTCTCTCATTTTATCTAAACTTAATGGACACGGGTTTTTTTGCCAGTCAACTTTTGAACAATGCAGCCATGCGCCTTGTGCAAGCAGGACGGAAGCCTGGACTACAACGCTCTGGAAACGCTGGCATATCCAACTCTTGGCGAATTCCCCACCTACGCTTACATCAAAATTGCCCGCAAGATGAAAGCCTTCTTTGGCATTCCAGATCCTACTACGGTAGCATGCGCAGTTCCGTTACAGCTGGGTTTCCAGCTTTGAGCCGTTCAATTTCAGCTGGACTCTTCCAAGATGCGCGAGATTCTCGTCAAAATCGATAAGGAATTGCTGACGCCCGTCAATCAAAATAACCGGTGAGAGCACTATGAGTCCTATTTAAACAATCTAGGCTTTGCGTTTTTATCGTCTTTAAGGCACAGTGGCAAAAAATGGCTCCAACTCTGATTGAGCTAATATTTTTTCCTAGCTCACCAAGTTAGGAGGGCAACCGTATTCAGTTTTTTTTTTGTTGAAAACTTTTGAGAAAAAAATTCCCAAAGCTTCCTGTGTTCAGCTGAATTTGCACAAGTTTTTGTTGTATGCAAACGCTGCCATTGGATTATATTACTTCTGAACAAAGCCATTCCTGCCGCTGAAATTCAACTTTTGATGCCAATTGGTGACAATTTTTTTGCCCATTGCTGCCAGTTATAATTTTTTTGGCCATAAAACTGCGCCCAACTTTTTTGCCGATTCCTTTGTGCCTTAAAAGCAGCAAATAGTAAATTGACCAGGACAATGTCTGCCAAGATGCCGGACAATTTTGACCAAGCCAAGACCTACGCCCTGAATCTGCTGCAAACGTTGGACTACGCCCTGCTGCCCTGGGCCGCAGATGCTCAATTGGCGTTGACACAGCGAAGAGAGCCCATCGTCCAGGACATCATCAAGGCCGGAGGACACAAGGGCTATCTGCTTGGACAAGGTGCGCGCTTTGCTATTTCTCAACGCCTTCAATATTTCGGATGGTCCATTTTCGTGACAGCAAAGGGTAGCATTAATATTAATATTTTGATGCCCCCTTAAAACTAAAAAAGCAGTAAATGCATTAATATCCATCAAATTCTGGTATTTTTTTCAATTTTCAAAAGCTTTATTAGACAGTTTTCAAAATACATTTCAGTTAATTTTTGCATTTTTTCAATCTTGCTGAGCACAAAAACGTTATAGCCATACTTTTTTTAAAAACTTGGTTCTTGGCTAAAAAATCAACCAAACAAGGTTTGACTTTGCAGAGGTGATGGGTCTGGGGTCACGGAGTATGCATCTTGTGCTATTTGCTGCCCGCTTTGCCCGTTCCATGAACGTGCTGACGCCACCGCAGAAAGAGGACGGATGGACCAGCTATTCTGGCCTCTCCGTTCATCTCTACAACGAGACCGTAAAGAAACTCAAGTTGGGCGCAGCAAATCTCACAAATTGAACGACAAAGTAAAGCCCTCAAGCATTCGCATGGGGAATTGGGGATTGTACTCTGTTTTAAATCAATCATGCCAAATCTGTTTTTATTTTTAATATAACTGAACGGGCGGATGAAGAATTGTTTCGGGGAGGAATTGTGTCAAAAATTTTCTCAGTTGGGTCCATGCGAGTGGAGCTTAAGCGGAGCATAAGCATGACCTGCATAAGCATAAGCATAGTGACCAACCTTAATAATCGAACCTAAAAAATTATCAAATAACCTTACACGTATGCAAAGACAGATTCAAAATCACTGTCATTGAAATTTTGAAAAGTTTTTTTTGCCCATTTCTGAACCCTTGGGTTCACTACACTGTGAGAAACGTAAAATATTTATGTTTTAAGTTAATTTTGAGCCGGGATACGAAACGGGCTCAAAAATAGATATGATTGGATGCCAATCAACCATATTTGAAAATTTGGTCTACTTGGGCTTCTACCAGGCCGTGGTGTCATAGAACATGGCTTGGGTTTTAAGGCCATGAAATTATATTTTCAACTCTTATTTGTCATTTTGAGTTTATCAAATGAGTCACTTTACCAAAAAAGCTAAGATCAAATCAAATTTCTTCGCATTTATGCCCAAGCAATTTTAATTGCAATTATTTAAAAGCTAAGGGAAAAACTTTAAATCAAAAAGATTTGTGGCGTATCGGAAGCCAGTTTCCGGCCAACCTAGGCTGCACTGCCCCGCCCCCTCTTCCGGCGACAGGAGGCGGGCGGAAGGGGGATGCGATTCAGTCTGTCTATTTTCCCCAAGATGCCCTAACCTGTTCCGCTCTCCTTCCCGGCTCTTCCGGGCCTCTTCCGGTGACTTACGAAAGAGAA
>JASANA010006039.1:0-30097 GCA_030248095.1 Ptycholaimellus sp. GST1_10 | reverse complement strand
GAGTGTTCCAGTCGATCTGGCAGAATGAGCTCCGATCGCTTCCAACTCGGAGACAAAGTCCGTGGAGTTGTGGCAGTTGCTGGAAATGAAGCCATTGTTCTGATGAGGGTTCCGTCCCTTGTCCTCCATGGAGACGTAGTTCTTCCAAATTGGGTGCAACGTATTCCAGGGTGACTTCCGACAGTTCCCAACAGTGGATGACTCTGAGGTGGATCTTTGGAAGTTTTCCCAGTGATCCTTGGAAGCACGTGAGGCGGGTGATGGTGTCTGGTAGGGCGTTCCATATCTTGGGCTTCATTGTCCTAATCCTGAGCTCCTCCAGAGTTTTGGTTGCCTTGAAGAATGGTAGCAGATGCCGAAAGAAGTTCTTAAGGCTGTCCAATTGATTGGTGTCATCGAGGATCCGCAGTGTCTTGGTTAGGTAGGGTAGCTGGAACACTTCCTTCCTGGTTGTAACTTGGAAGTGAACGAATGGAAGACAGTGTCTTTGTGTTCTTGTGTCTTCCCAGCTTCTTGCCTCCCAATTGGAGGTTCGTGGCCCTACTGCTCTCTGGAGATTCAGTGTTCCCATGAATAGATGATGGGGGATGTGAAGGTCACAGGGAAATCCACCAGAGAGGCTGCAAAGGACGTTCGGGCCGATCGGGTCTATGTTCAGGACTCTCCACAATTGGGTCCAAGTATCCTTTCCTCGGTCTTCTCCCTTTGCTTCCTCCTGTTTGGCGATCGGCACCATCTCGACCCAGCGTCCTCCCTTAGCCGCTCGTTTCCTGAGGTTGTAGTTGAAGCGCAGGTTAGGAAGGCGGACGCGGTCTTGTGAGTGGGCGGTGATCGGTGGCGGGAGCAGAGCTTGCATTGCCGGTGGTGGGGTGGATGGCCTCTCAGCGTAGCGTTCCTCTTGTCCTGGTGGGTGCCAGAAGGTCCTCAAGAGCATGTTGCTGGATGAGGATGTGGCTGGTGCAGCGTGGCCGTCGGTGGCGATGGTGCTGAGTGGTTCTATTCGGACTATAGCTAGCATAAGTAAGAAGGCTTTGTCCAAGTGTGTGGTGAGTCAAGTCAATGGGGGGGGGTCTAGGGTGGGAAATGGTTGAGGCTGGGGGAAGAACTGCTTATATGAGGCTGGGTACCTCCTGATCCTCCCCCCCCGCATCAGGGGCGGGGCCATTGGTGATGGAGGGTGGTGGTGGAGGAAGCATTTCCCAGCTCCTGTGTGTGTGGGGGTTAATGTAGGCTTAACAGAGGCCTGTCCCGTAGGAGCGTTGGCGGAAAAACTTCGGTTCCATTTATCACCATTAGGAGCTCCCTGTGCACATCCGGCCAGTGCGTGTGGAGGAAGGGAGTGTAAAGCTGGGAGAAAGCCATTAGGGGGTTGGTCGATTAAAGTTGACAAATGAGCGTCAGTGCGGAGGCCGCTTTTTGCAAGGGGCGCAAAAAGGAGGGAGTGTGGTAGGGCGGAGTCATCTGTCGTCCGCACTTGCTCTTCCTTGGAAGCCGCTTTTTCTGGAGGAGGGCGCAGGGAGTGGGGTGTGGTTGTAAGGAGGGTCATTAATCTCCAGTTGCTTGCGCTCTCTGGGGGCCGCTTTTTCCGAGCTTGCGCCAAAAAACGTAGGCCCGCGGAGGGGAGAGTGGAGGGGGGAGCAATTAGTCCACCCTCTCTTCTTGCTGCCCTTCTTGTGAAGACTGGTGGAGCAGGTTCCTGCTGGCTGGGGCAGGGGGTGTTTTGCAGGGGAGTGTGTGTGTGGCGCGCTGGGGGCGGAGTGTGCAGTGAAGGGGCTGTTTTTGCCGGGTGACAAATAGTAGGTGGAGGGGCTTGTGGAGGCGGCAAATTGGTGCAGGGATATTTTAGCCAAGCTTTGCTAGCTGTAGTCCACCGCCGTGCACTCCACAAACTATTTGAAACAGTCGCAAATGCAGCACTCCAAAGGCTTTTGATGAGTCCTGAGCCTAGAAGCAGTCATTGTCGGTTTTTGTAGCAGACGATTAGTAGTCCGCTTTTCCACTCAGCCACGAGCTTGGCTGCAAAGCAGACTCGTAGTAGTCCGCACTGCTCGAATCAGCCACCTGTCTGGCTGCTAAGCAGACTTTTAGTAGTCCGCGCTCATCGAAATCAGCCACGTCGTCGACTGCAAAGCAGACTCCTTGTAGTCTGCACTCGTCCAGTCAGCCGCCAGTTCAGCTGCAAGGCGGACTCCTTGTGGTCCGCACTGATGAGAATCAGCCACATAGTTGGCTGCAAAGCAGACTCCTCGTAGTCTGCGCTCATCCAGTCAGCTGCCAGTTTGGCTGCGAGGCGGACTCCTTGTGGTCTGCACTGACGATATCAGCCGCGTAGTTGGCTGCTAAGCAGACTCCTTGTAGTCTGTGCTCGTCCAGTCAGCCGCCAGTTTGGCTGCGAGGCGGACTCCTTTTGGTCCACACTGACCTCTTTGTTTTGTTCTTTTTACCATGGGCTTAGTTGATAAACTGAATAAGTTTTGTCACTGTTATGCATATGCAGATGATTTGAAGCTTTTTAGCAAGGACCCTGCCTGTTTGCAGCGAGCTTTAAACTTTGTTGAGGACTGGTGCCAAACTTGGCAGCTTAACCTAGCAGCTGAGAAATGTTTTGTTTTACCTATAGGAAAAGCCAGCATTCCGGTGAGCTTAAAAATAGGAAGTTTTGATTTACCATTTGTTGATAGTTGCAAAGACCTGGGTATTGTTATGGATCAGGGTCTCAGCTTCAAACTTCATGTTGAGAACATTGTTAAGCAAGCGCGAAAAGCCTGTTTTGCCGTCTCTCGTTGCTTCCTTATTGGTAATACTCGCCGTCTTACACTTGCATACTGTACATTTATAAGGCCTCTTCTTGAGAGCAGTGCTCCTGTCTGGAATTCTATTGGGGAAACGGAAAGCAGCAAACTGGAGAAAGTGCAAAAATATTTCACAATAAATATAAAAATATTTCAAAATGATCATAAATCCATGGGATTAGATCCGTTTGGAATAAAAATTTATGACAATGTAGGCAACAATTATATGCATGTTTTGATAAATTTTCGTCAAAAAATATTGAGTACATCTTGAGTAATAGTTGATTGAAAAAAGGGTATGCATAAATCACCCCCCCCCCACGGTAAGGCATTTTTCTCCCAAAAATCGATTGCTCTGAGTGTTGCCAATGAAAATTTCTCAAAAATTAGTTATTTTGCCAATAAATGTGCATTGTATTTTCAATTTCGAAACTTTTCTTTGTGTTACATTTTTAAAAAAAGTTTACTTTTCATTAATTATTTATTTGTTAATCTAGTAAAATCTTATCTAAATATAAAACCAACAAAATCAAATTTGTATTTGAACATTTTATACTACATTAAAAGTGGAAGAAATATCTGGTACCATCGGCAAGCCAAATGTGAGTCTCCAAAATTTTCTCCAAAATTTGCAGTCTTTCTTCTCAGTCTTTTTTTTTTCTCCAAAATTTGCAATTGCCTCGAGTACAAAGTCAAGGAAATACTATTTCTACTAGTGGAATCTGCTGCGTCATCTGCATTTTGTTTTTGGGCGCGCATGAAAAGAGACACTGAAATGCACGCCAAAAACAAAATGCAACTGTCCAAGCAGCAGATTGCACTACTAGAAATTGTATTTCCTTGACTTTTTACTCGAGGCAATTGCAAACTTTGGAGAAAAGAGACTCACATTTGGCTTGCCGATGGTACCAGATATATCT
The DNA here is from genome assembly GCA_030248095.1 of Ptycholaimellus sp. GST1_10. Taxonomy (NCBI): domain Eukaryota; kingdom Metazoa; phylum Nematoda; class Chromadorea; order Chromadorida; family Chromadoridae; genus Ptycholaimellus; species Ptycholaimellus sp. GST1_10. Next base: position 26,385 of record JASANA010006039.1, on the reverse strand, counting down.
ATATTAGGACAAATGTTTAGTAACCTCTATAGACTGAGGAGTGGCCCTTTGGGCTGCTCCACGGTCAAAAATTTATTTCCTTTCAGTAAAAAAAGTGTCAGAATTTGCATGAAGGTCCGCCTGGGTGGTATCTCCAGGCCATTTTTGGTGCTTCGCGTAATTTTGCGTTTTTCGCCCAAAACCTAAAATTTTGATGTTTCAAAGTACCAAAATTCATAAATTGCTGGTTTTTCAATGAAAATTACTGAAAAATTGCATGAAGGTCGGCCTGGGTGGTATATCCAGACCATTTTTGGTGCTTGGCGTTATTTTGCGTTTTTTGCCCAAAACCTAAAATTTTGATGTTTCAAAGTACCAAAATTCATAAATCGCTGGTTTTTCAATGAAATTGGCTGAAATTTTGCATGAAGGTCCGCCTGGGTAATATCTCCAGACCATTTTTGGTGCTTGGCGTAATTTTGCGTTTTTTTCCCATAAATCGCTGGTTTTTCAATGATATTGGCTGAAATTTTGCATGAAAGTCTGTCTAAGTGGTTTGGGACCTTTATTGGGGTTTTGCAAAATTTTAGATTTTTTCTCAAAAACTTAGTATTTTGATGTTTCAAAAGTGAAGAATTCATAACTCCCTTGTTTTTAAACGAAATTGGCTGAAATTTTGCATGAAGGCTGGCTGGAGGCTTTGGACCATTATTTTGGCTTTGAGACATATAAGGGGTTTTCCCTAAAACATAAAATTTTGGTTTCAAAATTGAAAAATTCATTAATCCTTGGTTCATCAACCAAATTGGCTAAAATATGCTCATGTACCTTAACAATATTGCTTGGAATAGAGGCCGCGCATCTTGGCGACAGCCGAGAATACCTTGTTGGAACTGACCATCACCCTTTGCAGTCTGTCTCGAGTCTATCAGATTCTGCTTCTTAAGGAATAAGGACTATTTTAATTATTTTACCAATCCATTGTTGGAGAGAGTTTGTTTAGGTCAGATTATACCGGGCAAAAGTTCACATCATGAGTTCAGTCACATTGTGCAAATTAACCCCATGTTATACTAGTGTTGTTTGGAATTTATTAGATCTATTCCATCAACCCTGAAAACTATTTACACCGCTTGCATTAATTAAACCTATTATTACTGCCTACCTTGTATCCCTAGCCATCCCATTCATTCACTTTTATGCCCTGTATCTTGCTTTTTCCAATGTCTTTCCAAATATTCCCCCATGATTTGCAGGCATCTTGCCCATGCATGCAGGCATATGGCCACTTTGGTATGTTCCAATTTTGGTGTAAGATAGCTTTTTAGTAGTATATCCTGTACATTCAGCCATCCACAATTGAGCCGTTTTTTCTCCCAATCCAAGTTGTAATTGGGACTGTGGAAGCAGAGCAGAAACATGGTCCAATCTCAGTCAAGGACCAGCATTGTAACGGATTTTTGACCGCGGAGCAGCCCGAAGCAAACAGGTTACTAAACGTTTGTCCTCATGCGTAAGTATATATATATATATTCCTCAACTTTAAACATGCAAAAATAAAATTTTGTTCTTTATTTTTATATGGTTGTCATCTTTCCCATGTTGTTGGCCGGATGGCAGCGGTAGCGTTTATCCATGACGGTGAGGAGTTATACATCGGAGGGCAGCACTCGCGAGCATCCACAGCATTGTACTCACGCAGGGAGGGACGAACCCGGTAAGGGGCTCGGGAGAGGGACGCGGAAGGGGACTGAAGAGGCTGCAGGTGGGAGGAGGAGTGGCTTAGGCTCCCCAGCTATGGGCAGGGGTGAGGGGGATGGATGGGAGCACTACAGGTGCCCTCTGGTGGTGGATGCGTCAGCCCATGACATCCATGAGGCAGGGTGGGCATCGTCCTTGATGCCTCAAGCCCAGGGGAAGGGGAAAAAATTTGGAGTGTTGCAGATTGGAGGGAATTGCTGGGATCGCAAGAGAATCAGAAGTGCCTGGGACTCCTTGTGTCATATACATGGAGGCAAACACAGCTGTTCTCCTGACGAAGGTCGCTTCACTTTATATTTTCTCATGTACATGAATGCTAGGGGCGGTGATTAATAGATGCCCTACATTCATTTTCATGCTCATCAGTTACCCAAACCCTTCAACTAAACAAGGCTTCTCTACTTTGGTTTAGCCAGAATAGTTCATTTGGATAACTGATGTGCAATGCTCAATTCAAATGCTAAATATGTCAACAACTGTACGAAATAGCAAGCGTAAATAGGCAAATCCTGTACATGTGAGAGCTTGTGCCAAAGGTATCATTGGAAAACACTGGAGAAGAGAAAAGGTTGAGCAATGTGCGCCACTTAAGTAAAGGTCCCTCACGCCAGCTTAAATCATTTTCCCTCATGCCAGCTCAAATCATTGTCCCTCACTCCAACATTGAAAATCACCTGAAAAGCTATAATTGTCACAAACAATAACTATTATCTAACAACTTAGATTGCCTTTTCACACCCACAAACAAGTCAACGTCATCAAAAGGGTTTCTAATCTATCATCAACTGGGAGTTTTATTGGGGCACAGAATGAGAGTGTCAGGGGATGCTTGACAGAGTTTGCAGTCAATAGTAGCCCCCATGGCGGCAGTTGTCGTAGCTCCAGGCGTCATCCTCCCAGCCCTCGTCGTAGTCGTAGTAGGCCGGCTCCTGGCATTGCTGACTACAGCCTCCGCTCGTAATCAGGCCGACTGCCTCCTTGTAGCCTCTCCATCTTCTCGCCCCATCATGTCCTTGTCTTCCTCTTCCTCATCCTCTTCTTCCTCCCCGCCTTCCTCCTCATCTGCCGCCACCTCTTCTTGAGCTGAAGCGGTCCTCTAGTGGTTCTGGTTGCCACCACTGTTCGGGAATCCACTCCTGGCGTGCTTGGAACGGTGGCCTTGGTGGTGCGGATAGGATGGGCTGCCGTGCTTCCTCTCCCAGTTGCTCATTCTATCTAGGCTCACTCCTTCCTCTCTTCCAGGAGCCAGGTGGTTCATCACAGTTCACTCTCTTCCTCCTTCTTTCCTGCTCCCTGTCTTTTGCTGGTGACTGAGAAGCTTCATCATTACTCTGATCTCATGGCCTGTCAGGCGGCAGCATTGCTCCCCATCGCATGCAGTCGTTCTGCTCTCTTGGTGGCAACAGTGATTCACTTCTGAGGCAGCTCCTCTCCTCTTCTCGTTCTCTGCTCCATGTGTGCTCCACCCTTCTCCATTCTTTTCTCTGCTTCCCCATGCCTGAGTCCTTCTTTGGCATCATCTGCTGTAAGAGTAAGCATGCTTGGTGGACTGGATTATGCTGCAGAGTAGCAGGTGCCTCTGCACTTGCCGCTCCTCCTTTCTGCTCTCCCAGCTGTTGCTTGACTGAGAGCGGCTGCTTATCCTGGATGGCCTCCATTGTCCCGGGAGTCTTTGCTGTTTCCCCGACAGGCTGAGAGTCTTCTTGTGCTTGGCGCTGGGCCTGTCACTGCGCCTCCCTGGTTTTCCTGTCAGCCTCCAGCCTGGCTTCCACGTACTGGAACAGCTTGGGCTTTTCCCAGCCTGGGGTTTCCTCTTGAGCTATTAGTGATGGTGGGGGGGGAGCATTTCATTCCCTTGTCCAGGGTGAACTTCTGGATCTTGACTTGCTTGCTCTCTTCCAGTGGCCGAACCTGGGCAAAGCCGAAATGGCTCACGAAGAAGGCCTGCCCCATTGAAGGGTGAGAGTAGCCGAAGGTGCCCAGCTGCTTGGTCTTCTTGATCTGGTGGCGGCTGAGGACTCTCTTCAGGGCCATGGAGGCTCCTCTGTACATCTGCGGGACCCCCTTCTCCAGCCTGATGCAGTCTCTCTCTGGGGCCTCCACGTACCGCCATCGGTAAGGGACCCAACTTCAGTAAGGGACGCTGTCAGTGGGGGTGGCTGCTGGAGGCCACTTTCGGCTCACTCCTTTTCTGCTCGGGGCCTCTAGCCTGTTCCCTCCTCTCCTCATGCTCCTTCCACATGTTGTTCACCACTTGAAGGAGCATCTTGCCAGGGTTTAAGGCAACGTTTTCTGTCATCTGGTCAGCGAATATCATCCTGATCCTGCTGGAGAGTTGGCCTCTTCTTTGTAGCTCCTGCTCCAGTGACACCTCTTTGATTTCCTCCTCTTCTTCATCACCCGCCGCCTCTTCTGCTTCTCCTTCCTCTGTTGCCAGTTCGTCTAGGCCCAGAGGCTCTCCAAGGCCTTGGAGCATGGCAAGCCCAACTTCATCTTCCAGGTACCCGGGAGGGACAGTCACCACCATTCCTTCCTTGATAACCGCCTTTACTGGTTCACCCGCCAGCTGAGAGGAGTCAGGCTGGGCCACCACTTGCTTTTCTGCTTGCTACTCGCCCAGAGGCTCTCCTGCGCCTGGGGTAGCTGGAGCAGGGGAGAATCGGGTAGAGCCCTTGTCTGTCTCTTCAGACTCTGACGAGGGAGACTGTCCCCATCGTCGGCGGCCCAGATTGAGTCTGGGTGGGGAGCACATCTGCTGCAGGCGACCAGGTCTGAGTCTGGGGTGGGGGTTTGTGCAGCTATCAGCTGCACCTGTCATGGTATCTGAGCTGGGCTGAGGTGTTGGAGCTGGCACTGCCTCGGGGTTTGATTCAAGATGCAGGGCTAGTGGGGATGGCAGGATGCTTATCTCCAACGTTGCCAGTGAATCAGCTGTAGGAGGGGCCACTGCCTGATCAGAGGCTGTACCGTGATCCACTGAGGGTCTGGTGTGGGTATCTGGGGGGGGGGCGTGGCAGGAGGGGCTGCTGATGCTTCTGCTGGCTCTGCAGCTAGGCCTCCAGTGCCACTGCTGGGCTGGCCTGACTCCTGCTTGGCATGGAGGGTGTCAGGCAAGCGCTGTGACAGGGCAGCAGCAGACTTCCTGCATGACTTTGGCTTGCGGCCTGGTTTTTCCAGTTTGGCCGCAGGGGAGGGCACCGCTAAGGCATCTGGGCCAGCCGGGTATGCGTGTGGGAGGGGAATTAGTGTCACCACCAGTCGGGGGCTGCACCTGCCTGCTGTCGGCATGTGAGGCTGTTGAAGCGAGGCTTAGCCTGAGGAAGAAGCAGGAAGGGAAGCCAATGGGTCTGACTCTGCCTCCCTCCAGTCACTCTGCCTCCCTCCAGTCTTTTCGCCCCCCTCCCTTACTACCTCCCTCCGCGCGCTGTGCCATGGCCCTGCGTGTGGCCAAATCGCTTCTGGATCAACTTCCCCTTATCCCTTGCAGAGTCACCCCATCCCTCCTTCAAATTCGGCCCCCGCAACCAAAAAAACCAGCCCCCACTGCTCTTGCCAGCTTTGCTTGCACCCAATGCCTCCTCGCTGCCTCTCCAAGGACCGCGCTATTTCCCCCACTGTCTGCGACTGCCAAAGGCCTGTCTGGATCTACCCGAGGTCAGCCCCTGCTTCCCCCCAAGCGCCCTCACCAGCCTCTCTGGCCCTCGCCCTCTACTACTCCTCCCATATGCCTCCTCCACCCTCCCCAGCCTCTTTTCCCCCAGCGGAAGGTGCCTCTGAAGGAGAGGGACAGGCCTGGCACATTGCCTGTACGCCCTACGGTTCGTCCGCAAAGGGAGCCACAGCTAACGGCCCTGAAACCAGGCTTCGGCCTGCGGCCTCAGTTGGCCCAACCGCACCCCCCCCTTTTTTTTTTTTTTTTTTTTTTTTTTTTTTTTTTTTTTTTTTTTTTTTTTTTTTTTTTTTTTTTTTTTTTTGTTTTTTTTTGTGTTTTTTTTTTTTGTTTTTTTTTTTTTTTTTTGTTTTTTTTTTTTTGTTTTTTTTTTGTGGATGTTTTTTCGATATTTTTTTTTGGTTTGTATATTTGTTGGTGGGGGTTTGTGTGGATGTTGGGGGGGGGTTGGGGTTTTTTTTGGGGAGGGTTTGTTTTGTAATGTTTGTGTGGGGGGGGGTTTTTGGTGGTGGTTGTGTGTTGAGTTTTTTTTGTTTATATGTTTGGGGGGGGTTCTGTGAGTGGGGGTGATTGGTTTTTTTTTTTTTTTTTTTTTTGTATTTTTTGGTGTGGTTTAATTGTTTGTTTTTGTATGTGGTTTTTTTGGTGTGGGGTGGTGGGGATTTTGTGTTGGATGGGGATGTGTTGGGGTGTTTGGGGGTGTGTAGGAGTTGAGTTTTTTTTTTTTTTTCTGTGTTTTTGGGGGGGTGGGAGGGGTGAATAGATATGAGATGTTTTGGAGTGGAGGGGGGGGGGGATTAGTAGTTGTTGTTGTTTGTGTTTGTTTTTTTTTTTGTGTTTTATTGATGGGGTTTGTTGTGGAAATATTAGGTGGTTGTGGGTTCTTGATTGTGGGGGTGTAATAATGTGGGGAATGTTTGTTTTTTTTATAGGTTGGGGTGGGGTTTTTGTTTTCTTAGGTGTGGGATTTATTGTTTTTTTTTTTTATGGGATGTGTGTTTGAGGAGTAGTTTGGTGGAGTAGGTTGTTGAGGAGGATTGATGGGGTGGGGGTGGGGGGGGGGTGTGTGTTTGGGAGGAGGGGGGGGGGGAGGGGGGGGGGGGGTCTAGGGTAGAGGGTGCTTAGGGAGTTATTTGAAAAGGGGTTGTGTTGGGAGAGAGAGGGGGGTGGGTTGGGTAGGGGTGTTTGGGTTTTGGTTTTGGGGGGGTGGGGTGTTGTTTTTTGGTTGGGGGGTGGGGGGGTGGGGGGTTGGGGGTTGGGGGGGGTGTGGGGTGGGGGGGGTTGTTGTTGTTGGGGTTTTTTTTTTTTTGTTTTTTTTTTTTTTTTTTTTTTTTTTTTTTTTTTTTTTTTTTTTTTTTCCCCCTCTCCTGCAACACCAATCTGTCCCCTCGTCGCCTTACTTCAAGGGGCAGTCATGTAGGGTCGACACGTCCGCTACAGCAGCCTGCTCTGAGCCCTCAGGGACTGCCCCCCCCCCTTCCTCTGGCTGCCCCGCCGCCCCGCCGTCCCAAACACCCACCCAGCCCCCTCCCAGCCCTGCCAGCCCTTCCATCCAGATCCTCTGCTCCAACCTGAATGGCCTCCTGACCCGCCGACCCGAAGTTGAGCTACTCCTCCAAGAGCGGCCAGCCGACATACTCCTCATGCAGGAGACAAAAACAGGGAAGGGGACTGCAGCATCGGATGTGGATATCCCTGACTACCGGCTCCTACGTCGCGACAGGAGCAGAGGCGGTGGAGGCGGAGTGGGAGTCTTTGTGAAGGAGTCCCTCCCAGTCCCCGCAACCTTCTCATCAAAGGGAGACCTTGAGGCAATCGCCATCTCCGTTGGCCCAGCCATCTTCATCTCAGTCTACCGCCCTCCTAGCTGCAATCGCACAGTGGAGACTGCCACCAACTGGCTCCTTCAGGCTGCTAGATACCTTTCTGGCTTCGACAACAAACCCCTTCTCATTGCCGGTGACATAAACATTTGCCAGGCCGACGAAGAGGAGTCAGGGGAGCTGAAAGAGATGCTACGGAGCTTTGGGCTTGAGCCACTGCCGGGGAGCGAGCAGCCGACGCGGGGGCACAGGGCCATTGACTGGGCCTGGGCTCGCATGCTACAGCTTTCGGCCCCCTTCGCCCTCCTGCCTCCACTCGAGAAAGGGACCATCGCTCACTCATGCCTCTATTTCTCACTTGCCCTCCCTGCACCCCCTCTCCTACGAAAATGGCTACCAGGAAGGTGGAGATGGGCTAAGGCGAGCTGGGAGAGAGTGAAAAAGGAGCTCCTCTGGGACGAGGAGGATGGGGGCTTCCGTGCTCTGGAGCACTACCTCCCCTCTGGCCACAACACCTGCCCCAACGACATCCTCTCATCCCTGGAAGCCAGCTCTGGAAGTCTCTGAAAGCAGGTGTCCCCTTCACTCCACCCCGCTTAGCCAGGCCCAGAAAAAAGCCCTACATCACTTCTGAGTGTCTGCAGCGGAGCAGGGAGGCAGCAGAGGCCTGGCGAGATCTTCAGCAGGACCCAGGCAGTGGGGTCAAAAAGCGGGCATACCTGAGAGCTAAGGCTGTAAAAAGGGGGGTAGTGAAGAGGGCGAAATCAGAGTATGCTTGGAGGGCGGTTAGGAGAGCCCAGGCTGATCGCCAGCTGGCCTCCCTCCCACGTCGCTTAGCCTCAGGAAGCCGTCCGCCTCTTCCCCCCTCCAATACGGTTCCTGAGTTCTAGTTCAAGACCAGGAGAAGGCGGAGGGGCTAGCAACGGTGTTTGCTTCCAAGCACACAACTCCATCCACCGCCGAGAAGGAGCAGCTTGCCCTGCGCCCCCCCTCAGCACTCAACGAGGCCGATTTCTTCACCAGAGCAGAGGCACAGGACGCGCTCTCCCGCATCAAGGGAAACAAGGCCTCCCCATCCACTGGTCTCCCCTCTCGCCTCCTTCGCAACATCCACACCAATCTAGCCGCTTCCCTTGCCCACCTTGCCAACTCAATACTATCATCACAAATGGTCCCAGGCTCATGGAAGGAGGCAGAGGTGATTGCTATCCCCAAGAAAGGGACTGCATCCTCCACCGACAACTTCAGACCGATAAGCCTGCTCCCCAGTCTTTCGAAGGCCTGGGAAAAATGATGCTAAAGAGGCTAAAACCCTACCTAGCTAGTTCAGGACACCAGTTTGGGTTCAAGGCCAAGAGTGGGTGCAGCGATGCACTGCTGCGGCTTCAGCATGCAGCCCTGGAGGCAGCGAGAGGACAGCGAGGAGTCCGAGTGGCAATCGTCTCAGTTGACGTCGCCCGTGCTTTCGATTCCCTCCAACACATCTCCATCATCTCCTGCCTTCGGAGTAGAGGTGCCCCTCCAGCCTTTGTGAACACAGTGGCCAGTTGGCTATCTGGGAGGAGTTTTGTGGTCAAAGTGGGTGGTGCTAAGTCAGAGAAAAGATTGGCACCGTCAGGCGTACCGCAGGGCTCATGCCTGGGGCCTGCACTCTTCACTGCGACAACCGACACAGCCCTAAGCCTCCACTACCACCGGGGAACGCATATCCAGGCATATGCCGACGACTGCCTCCTCCTGCGCCCTGTGCTGAACGAAGGGGACATCTTTCTCCTGCAGGAAGACCTCAACCTACTCCGCACCCACCTACAAGGGCTAGGCCTCCAACTCCACCCTTCCAAAACCCAGCTTCTCGTTTTCTCCTTAAACCCCACCTATGCTCATCTTCCCTCACCACTCATCTTCGGGGGACACGAGGTAAAGGAGGAGAAGCAGATGAAGTATCTGGGCGTGCTTCACGATGGCCAGCTAAGCTTCGGCCCACACTGGAGGAGAACCTGTGGGGCTGCGCGTGGATCACAGGCTGCCCTCAGTCGCCTTCTCGCCTCCCATCCAGCTGCAGTCCGTCTAGCTCTTATCCAAAAGGTGGGTGGCCTGCTACTTCACTCACTCACTTCCTGCCCACCAGGCACAGTAGCAACAGCCGCTAGAGTTCGCAGCCTCTACGGGAGACAGGCCAGAGTGGCGCTGGGTGACTGGAGCAGTGCCAGGGATGATGTCCTACTGAAAGCAGCCCTTCCATCCTACGACCGGATCCTCTTCGAACAGGCCTTCCTATTCATGTGGCGCTGCCTTTCTCAGGGTCGCTCCTATGGACAGTGGATAGAGGAAGAGGAGGGAGCCCCAGCGCCACCCCAGCACTTTCACCATACTCGGCAATCTCACCAAGCTTCTCAGCTGGCCAGTCTCCCCTCCTCCTCTTTTTGGCTGCTCAAAGAAATTGGAGACCCCTCACGCGACCGCCTAAATCGCCTAGCACCAGTGCGGCTGAGGCGTTTCTGGAACAATCTGCCCTGGAGGGCAGTGGGAATCGAGGAGCCGCGTGTGCAAATCAACAGCGAAAGAAAGGCAAAGCACGCGGCAGCTTCACTATTCAATGCGATGAGCCCCACCCACTTAAAACAACTCACTCTTTAGTACCATGCCTTGTGCAATCGCTCATTTATTGTCTGCCTTACTGCACTTTGTGCTCGGCATAAAGAGACACCTCCAAAAATGCAGAACGGCTCCAGTAAGCTTCAATGCTGAACTGCAGAGCTGTTCATTCATGCATAACGGCTTCAGTAAGCTTCATTTTCTAACTGCAGAGCTGTTCATTCATGCAGAACGGCTCCAGTAAGCTTCAATGTTGAACTGCAGAGATGTTCCTGCATGCAGAACGGCTCCAGTAAGCTTCAATGCTGAACTGCAGAGCTGTTCATTCATGCAGCATGGCTCCAGTAAGCTTCAATGTTGAACTGCAGAGCTGTTCTTGCATGCAAAACGGCTCCAGTAAGCTTCAATGCTGAACTGCAGAGCTGTTCTTTCAAACAGAACGGCTACAGTAAGCTTCAGTGTTGAACTGCAGAGCTGTTCTTGCATGCAAAACGGCTCCAGTAAGCTTCAATGCTGAACTGCAGAGCTGTTCATTCATGCATAACGGCTTCAGTAAGCTTCTGTGTTGAACTGCAGAGCTGTTGCTGCATGCATGACGGCTGTATAAAGCTTCAATGTTGAACTGCAGAGCTGTTCTTGCATGCAGAACGGCTCCAGTAAGCTTCAATGCTGAACTGCAGAGCTGTTCTTTCATGCAGAACGGCTACAGTAAGCTTCAGTGTTGAACTGCAGAGCTGTTCTTGCATGCAGAACGGCTCCAGTAAGCTTCAATGCTGAACTGCAGAGCTGTTCATTCATGCATAACGGCTTCAGTAAGCTTCATTTTCTAACTGCAGAGCTGTTTTTGCATGCAGAATGGCTACAGTAAGCTTCAATGCTGAACTGCAGAGCTGTTCATTCATGCAGAACGGCTCCAGTAAGCTTCAATGTTGAACTGCAGAGCTGTTCTTGCATGCAGAACGGCTCCAGTAAGCTTCAATGCTGAACTGCAGAGCTGTTCATTCATGCAGCATGGCTCCAGTAAGCTTCAATGTTGAACTGCAGAGCTGTTCTTTCATGCAGAACGGCTACAGTAAGCTTCAGTGTTGAACTGCAGAGCTGTTTTTGCATGCAGAACGGCTCCAGTAAGCTTCAATGCTGAACTGCAGAGATGTTTATTCATGCAGAATGGCTTCAGTAAGCTTCAGTGTTGAACTGCAGGGCTGTTCTTGCATGTAGTGCGGCTCCAGTAAGCTGCAGTGTTGAACTGCAGCGCTGTTCTTGCATGCAGAACGGCTCCAGTAAGCTTCAGTGTTCTTGCATGCAAAACGGCTGTTCTTGCATGCAAAACGGCTCCAGTAAGCTTCAATGCTGAACTGCAGAGCTGTTCTTTCATGCAGAACGGCTACAGTAAGCTTCAGTGTTGAACTGCAGAGCTGTTGCTGCATGCATGACGGCTGTATAAAGCTTCAATGTTGAACTGCAGAGCTGTTCTTGCATGCAAAACGGCTCCAGTAAGCTTCAATGCTGAACTGCAGAGATGTTCTTTCATGCAGAACGGCTACAGTAAGCTTCAGTGTTGAACTGCAGAGCTGTTCTTGCATGCAGAACGGCTCCAGTAAGCTTCAATGCTGAACTGCAGAGCTGTTCATTCATGCATAACGGCTTCAGTAAGCTTCATTTTCTAACTGCAGAGCTGTTTTTGCGTGCAGAACGGCTACAGTAAGCTTCAATGTTGAAATGCAACGCTGTTCTTTCATGCATAACGGCTCCAGTAAGCTTCAATGCAGAACTGCAGAGCTGTTCATTCATGCAGAACGGCTCCAGTAAGCTTCAATGTTGAACTGTAGAAAAGTAGAGGCCACTGGTGAGTCATTTTGACTTTGTCTTTCATCGTTGCTGGCTCCAAGACTTATATGATCGTAAAGATCCATAAATGAAGTGATGTTGAAAGATGGCCACTGACTCTGAAGCTGGTCAGTCTTTTCTTCAGCGATGCTCGAAAGTTTATAAATCCGCAAAGATTTATAAACATGCTGGCCAGCGAGGTTGCAGCAGGCAGCAGGGAGTTTTGAGAACTGTCAGGGGCGATCTCAAAACTCTAGCAACATAGATGGTGCTTTGCTGGGTAGCTGGCATTGGCTGGCTGGCAAAGTTGCAGCAGAAACCAGGAGTTTGAAAACTGACCGGAGCCAATTTTTGAACTCTGGCCATGAAGGCAAGCGGTCCACCTGGTAGCTGCAGGCAATTTCAAAATCCGTCCAAGGATAATGAAATTGTCATCGATTTGTCATCGATTTGAATTGTCACAAATTTTTAAGTGATGTGTTTAAAGGTAAAAATGGAGCTCTCACTGGATGAAGTCCCTCGCCTGCCACTGGAAAAGATTTACGGCTACCTGGACCCCTTCACTCTAACCCAGCTAAGACTCACCTCAAAAACCCAGCAACAATACATTGATAAATTTGGGGACCGCTATGGGAGTAAGATATATTGGGCAAAGCTCTATGTGGAGGAGAAGCGTGGAAAAATTACAACTGAAATGTCAAAGCCCTATGAAATGACCATACCGGACCTTCCCACATGGCTCAAGCGGAAAAACCATAAAAACTACAACCCCCGCCTTATGGATGGTAATTTGGGGTATGTATTTTGAGTTTTTTTTGAGTTTTTTTTATTATTTTAGTCAACACGCCTGTATATAAATTCCTCCCAAAAACGAATCCGGGGGTTGTGCGACGTCGGTGCGGCTACTTTTTTCTACACTTTTCAAGCATTCCACTGAAGACATGGAAAATATACATGCGTAATTTTTTGTCTTTTTATTTAGTGTTTTTTAAGATGGAATTTCCATTTTTTCCAGATTTTGGCATCACCTTACTATTGAACGGGTAAAGTTGCATAACTTGACTTCTTTTAATGTAGGGTCGTTTTTAAAGGCTATCCCACCCCTTATTTATTTAACTGAATTATCTTTTTTTAAATGTGAATTCACGATTCATCTGTGGTGTTTCCTAAGCCGGTTTTGTTGACCTTGAATGTCGATGAGGTGGGCGGAAGGGAGGCCGGGATCAGTTGCTCTTTTAGTGGCTCGAGATGCCCCAACCTGTTCCACTCTCTTAACCCTTTCGGTGACAATGAAAGAGAATCTTGCTATGTTACTGCTGCATTCACCACAGCGTTTGGTAGATCAGAGAGCTGATTAGCTCAATTGTACCCTCTGACTGACCACCTCTACAATGCTACTACAATGCCCAGCACCACTTCCACCAACTTCCACTTCCGCAACAACTTCCAGCCTTTGACTTTGTCGCCTTTCATCAGCAGTGACCAAGTCAAAAGCTCCAGTCACCAATCTACAGAGACAGGACAGCGAATTGCTTCGCTGCCGGACAGGACACCCTGCAGCTCCAGAACTTCACTCAGCCAGAGCCAGCCTCGTGAACTTCTAGATGGCAGCAACTGCGACTATGCTGCATGGAATTGAAATTGACTTTCGAGTCTCTTTTCACTGTCCATTCTTCGACAGCAAAGTCGCAGCTCCAAGTTTCATGCCATCACGCCATCTTTGGATGGGCATTGCAAAACTCTGACATCACAAGGCGCACCTTGCTACCGTAATCTGCTGCGACACAGGGTCTTGAAGTGAACTGAAAATTTCTCTTCAAACAGCAACTCCCTTCAATGATTTCATTCTATCCTTGCGGATTTTATGAAATCATTCAATGCCGACGATCGAGACAAGATTCGACTTTGCTGCAAGGCATTGAAAATTAACTGAAAAGTTTCTTTTCATGCTGACATCATCAGTGTCGTCTACAGAATTTCATCATCCTGAAATGGATTTTGAATATTCTCTTCGGCTGCCAGCTACCAGCTTTGATCCGTCTTCACTGCTGGACTTTGAATTTGGCCAGTGTCAATTTTCAAAGATCTTCGCTGCCAGTCCCAGTCTACGTCGGCACGGATGCAACTTCGCTGCTTCTCAAAAACTAACTGCAAAGTTGTTTCATGCCATCTACACAAGCATTGTCGATGACAATTTCATTATCCTTGGACGGATTTTGAAATTGCCTGCAGCTACCAGGTGGACCGCTTGCCTTCATGGCCAGAGTTCAAAAATTGGCTCCGGTCAGTTTTCAAACTCCTGGTTTCTGCTGCAACTTTGCCAGCCAGCCAATGCCAGCTACCTAGCAAAGCACCATCTATGCTGCTAGAGTTTTGAGATCGCCCCTGACAGTTCTCAAAACTCCCTGCTGCCTGCTGCAACCTTGCTGGCCAGCATGTTTATAAATCTTTGCGGATTTATAAACTTTCGAGCATCGCTGAAGAAAAGACTGACCAGCTTCAGAGTCAGTGGCCATCTTTCAACATCACTTCATTTATGGATCTTTACAATCATATAAGTCTTGGAGCCAGCAACGATGAAAGACAAAGTCAAAATGACTCACCAGTGGCCTCTACTTTTCTACACCGCCGACTACTGGATCAAGCCTAGCCCAGTGGACTGCTTCCACTGCCGCCTCTATGGCCTTCCAGTCATCTGCGTCCTCAGCCTTCTCATCTACGGCCAGAAGGACCTCTTCAGGGATGGCGCCAACTGCAAGTGCAACGCCTTCAAGGCCTACTTCAGCTGTGCTTGCCTCTGCTACTGCACACCTGAAGAGTGCTCAGCGAACCCGCCTCCCCTTCCTTCTGCCCGCCATTGAAGACAGCATCAATTCCGGACAAAGTCCGCTGCTTTCGCTATGGCTTCCTGGAGCACTACAACTGCTTCCAGATCTTTGAGGACTGCAACCAGTGCAGCATGCTGGATGGCTTTGACTGCGGCCTCTGCCACTTCCAGCCTAACAGCAGCCCCACTGGATAGCTCCAGGACTCCGTCCCGATCAACGCCGACTACGGCTTGCTGCTCATGCTCTGCTCCAGCATCAAGCCATGCAAGTCCAGTGCCTACGCCATCTTCAACCTCAGCAACTACATGGTCACCTTTGGTGCCATGAAGCTCTGCCCTTTGCAAGATGCCTCCACCCAGTTCCTCAAAGAGGCCTCAAAAACCCACCCTCCTTCCTACTGCATCCCTAGAGGTTGGTGGTGTACAAGGCCTACGGAAACCTCGGTGGCTTCCACAACCACTTCTGCAACTTCATGATTGCGTACACCATCATGAAGTTCGCCTCCTGGAAGGCGTCCTCAACAGACCTATCACCCTGCTCACCATTGGCCCCGGACTCTCCATGCTGTCTGGCCCGCCATCACACTGGACCATCAGCATGGCATAGTCACCTGTGATGCCAGGCATGCCACCATTGCCTGGCCACCCATGCTGCCGGTCCCGGTGCCTCCAACTACCATGGAATGCAACCCAGGCCTGGCCGGGAGGGATAGGGTACCCAACCACCTTGTACCCAACATCTCTATACTCACAGCCCACTGAGAAAAGGCCTCCAGTCTCTGCTCTGCCAGCGACACCTCTCCATTCCTCCGACCATCACAGCAAGAGAGAAAAAGTGCTGGCCACATACAAGTGGGCCGACACACACAGTGCTGGCCTCCTGCCACCTGGAGATGGAGCACTCCAGCCATGTACCACTCCGGCTCTGTCAACACCTGTCCAGTGGAAAAGCTGAGCTGGATGCTGCGTGAGACACAGGAGGCTGGAACGAGCAAACACCAGGTGCAGCCGATCATGATCAATCTACTCTCACGCTAGGCAAGGGCTGTCTGCCCCTGAAATCCACTGTTTCTCAGCTGGATAAGGATGTAGTCAGTCTGTGAGAAGAGGAGATGCTTGCTGCCCTGCTCATCATCTTCCAGGAATTCCACTCCTCCAGCTGCCAGACAGTCCATCTTCACCTGATACTGCTGGGCCTGGACCAGAGATGGCTGCCTCTCACTGCCGCTCACCAAGTCAATGGACTCAAACAAACTGGAGTTTTGAGACACTGGGAACAGCCGCGCCAGCACTGACATCATCTCAACAGGCTGCCTCCAAGACCTCATCTACTCCTCCCATCAACCTCCCAGTCAACAACCCTCAATTCAGCTACTGGATGCAGTCAGTTTTAAAGCAACAGCCCAGGACCCATTCGCCTGCCCTTTTCCATTGCCCGACCATTCGAGCATGAGCTACACTGGCAAGGACTGTTACATGGACCCAGACACCAGTGCTTACAACTACGGCCCACTGCCAGGGCTGAGAAGGGCCGCCGCCACCACAAGGAGGGCCGCCGCCGCCGCCACAAGGACCGCCGCCGCCGCAAGGACCGCCGCCGTCGCACACGCCGCCGCCGCCGCCCTACCAGCAGCCACCAGGACTGCCACCAGGGCCGCCGCCGCCACAAAGACCGCCGCCACCGCAAGGACCGCCGCCGTCGCACACGCCGCCGCCGCCGCCCTACCAGCAGCCACAAGGACTGCCTCAGCAGCCATACGGGCTGTTTCCACGGTCTCAAGGACCGCCTCCCCATGCACACTCAGTGCCGCCACAAGCCTCGGAGCCCCGACACCAACATTACCGGGCAGACCGAGCGAGCACAGTGCCTCCCCTGCACCCACAGCAGGCCGCCCCCATCGTCAACGAGCAAGGCCAGATCGTCGGAGCCCTGACTCAGCTCACGCAACTCTTCGCCAGAGAGCAACTGCGATCGACGAGGCCCCAGCTGGAAGTTCCCAAATTCAGCGGGAACCCCCTCAAGTACCATCTCTGGCGCAATCTCTGGACCAACTACATGGACTCCGCCGCCTACACGCCAGTGGAGAGGATGCTCGCGTTGGTGGAGGCCCTCTCCGGGGAACCGGCCGCCAACTACAACCTCATCATGCAGAGCCTGGACCACGACTACAACAACCCCTCCCTCCTCATCACCCGTGCCCAGGAGGAGATCCAGGATCTCCCCAAGGTATCCAACGAGAACCTGAAGACGTTCAACGACATGCTCAAAGCCAAGTACTACTTCCTGTGAGAGCAATGCGGTCTCCCCGATGACGGGCTGCAGCACTTGGCCAAGGGCATCTTCTACAAGCTCCCGCCCAACCTCCGCAACCACGTCGTCAACAAACTCCCCGGCCTGCAGGCCCACCAGATCACTCTCAATCACCTCATCCCCATCCTGAGCCAGGAGGCGGAGAAACTGAGGAAGAGGGATCTGCTGCTGGGAGAGTACAAAGTCCCCAAGACCGCCTCCTCTTCCGACAAGGAAAAGAAGAGGCGACAGTCGGTGACTCAGCGCTACGTCTCCCTGGCAGCTGGAACGGACCAGGAAGACGCGGAGCCGCGGCTGGAGCCAAGAGGGGACAGATGCTCCTTCTGCCTCAGTAGCCACAAGGACGAGAACTGCAAGGCCTACAAGACCGCGGAGGAGAGGAAGGAGCAAATCGCGAAGTACAACCGCTGCTACAAGTGCCTCAAAAAGGGGCACATGTCCGATCAGTGCGGCACTCGCAGCTCTTGCCGCGAGTGCCACAGCGACTCCCATCACACTGCCCTCTGCTACCGCCTCTACGGCACTCGCCGCCACTCGCAGGAAAGGTGGGAGGAGAGGCAGGGCGGACGCAGAAGTGAGTACGGATCGCGGGAAAGAAAGGTGAGCCGTGAAAGGAGAGACTCCGGCTTCCGAGAAACTCCAGAGAAGAGAGATGAGCGGCAGAAACGCAACTCCTTCTCCTCCTCACCCTACCACCACCAGTCAAGGAGCCCTGGACGCTCCTCCCAGCCAAGCTCCCAGCCCAGGTCCCACACACCCAGTGTGGGGAGACGGGGCCAGTCGAGCTCTCCGTCCCCTCGGTCACGACCTTGGAGCCGCGACGGAGGAGGAAGGAGAGAAGGAAGGAGCCAGAGCCGAGAAAGCCAGTCCGGGAAACTGTCCACCCGTCGCCCTACTCCAGGACCCAACCACACGCGCTCCAGGGAAGGACGCAGTGGGAGTAGAGAGAAGTGACTGACAGCGATGACGGCGTCCATCGATGAGGTGAAGGAGAACGTGCCGGTGATGCTGACGTTCGAGGCGCAGATGAGCTCGGACAGCGACGACATCTCCGCCCCCGCCAAGTGCCTCTTGGACACTGGCTCCCAGATCACCGCCGTCACCCGCGAGCTCGCCACCTTCCTCGGCCTCAGATCACTGGGAAAGAGCCTCATCAGCACTGGAGTCTTTGGACAGACGCGCTGCCGGAAGATCGCCATGGACCGCGTCGCCCTGAACCTGACCGCCAGCAACAGCTTCAGCTTCCCGGTGGAGGCCTGGGTGGTGGAGGACGAGGTCTGCCCTCTGGTCTGGCTCTCCCCAGCCCTTCCCACGGAGTTGTGGGATGACCTCCACGGACAGCACCCGGACCTGCTGAACCTGCTGCCCAGAGAGGAGGAAGAGAGCTTCAAGGTGGACATCCTGCTCGGAGTCCTCCTCCTCCCCTTTCCCTCGCTCCTCCTTCCTTCTCTCTGTCCTCCATCTCACATCACCTCCTCCCCCCCTCCCCCCCCCTTCCCCGCTCCCCTCTCTCTCCCCTCTCTCTGCATCCTCCACACTCACATCGGCAAGTTGCTGATGGGAGTGGCGGAGTCTTCACTACCACCCGTGAGTGGAGCGAGGAGGAGGCGAGCGACGGCCCTGATGAACTCATCCATTGTCCATGAGCTCCAGAACTACCACACGCTGGAGAGAGAGGGCATCTCTGAGGAAGAGCTCATGACGACGGTGCAGGAAGAAGCGCTGGGCAGATTCCGGGCGCTCATCAAGAAGGGACCGGAGCGCTACATGGCCCCCTTCCCCTTCACGCAACCCTTCCCCAGCGACGCCAGCCTCGGCTACAACCACGCCTATAAGCGACTGGAGTCCGCCTACCAGACCCTGAAAAGAAAGGGCCTCACCAAGATGTTCCACGAAGCCATCATGGGACAGGTGGAGGCCGGCTACTCGGAGCTGATCCCCAGCGCCGAGCGCTCGGAGGTACGCGGGAAGACCTTCTACCTGCCCTGCTTCCCCGTTATCAAAACCTCCTCCCTCCACACCAAGTGCCGACCTGTCCTGGACCCCACCACCAAGGTGCGTCCAGGCC
This sequence comes from Ptycholaimellus sp. GST1_10, assembly GCA_030248095.1. Classification (NCBI taxonomy): domain Eukaryota; kingdom Metazoa; phylum Nematoda; class Chromadorea; order Chromadorida; family Chromadoridae; genus Ptycholaimellus; species Ptycholaimellus sp. GST1_10. Next base: position 7,524 of record JASANA010006039.1, on the reverse strand, counting down.
TCTCCTTCAACGACATGCTGGAGACCGGCCCCCAGCTGCTCAAATCCCTCGTCGGCATCGTCCTCCGCAGCCGCTTCTCCGAGATCATTGTCTTCGGAGATCTGGAGAAGGCCTTCCTTCAGATCGACCTCACTCCAGACCACCGCGACCTCACCCGCTTCCTCTGGCTGGCGGACTGCGAGCGTCCCCCCAGCCCAGACAACGTCTGCTCCTTCAGACTGAAGAGAGTCGGCTTCGGCTTCAAGTCCAGCCCGGCCGTCCTCCAGGTCGTCATCGACACCCACCTGGCCAAGTACGACACACCCTTGGCGGAGGAGATCAAGTCCCTCACCTATGTCGACAACGTCGCCTTCACCGCCGCCACCTGGGAGGAGGCGATGAGGAAGAAGAAGGAGGCGAAGAAGATGTTTGAGGAAGCGGGCATGAACCTGCGAGAGTTCACCTCCAACTCCGCCGAGTTCAACAAGAAGCTGCGCTCCGACGAGAGAGGAAAGATGGAAGGGCAGAAGATGCTGGGAGTGGCGTACGACGCGGAGAGGGATGTGCTGGGAGTGGCCCGACCGGAGAAGAAAGTCACCTCTCCCCCCACCAAACGCCTCATCCTCTCCTACTACGCCTCCCACTTCGACCCCTTCGCCCTCTTGGCCCCAGTCCTACTCCGAATCAAGCTCCTCTTCCACGACGTCGCCCTGGCCGACTACGACTGGGACACGCCCATCAGCAGGAAGGAGTTTCAGGAGCGGTGGGAGGACTGTCAGGAGGACCTGGCAGGGGTCCCGGCCATCTCCTTGGCGAGGAGGGCCACCTTCACCGGCGCCGACGTCATCACCCTGCTCGGCTTCTCCGACGCCAGCAACAGGGCCCACGGCTTCGGCATCTACAGCCACACCTACACCAACCGGGAGGCCATGCAGGCCGTGGTCCTCTACGACGGACAGGGACGCCGCAAGGAGAAGACGCAGGGAGCCCTCTGCACTCTCCTCTTCGCCAAGGCCTCTCCCAACCCCGTCAAGCTGGAGGACATGCCGAAGACGGAGCTGCTGGCCTTGGAAAAGGCCGCTAAAGCTCTCAAGACCATCTACAACGAGCTTCCTCCCGACATCCAGGTGCGGGAAATGCGGCTGTACACGGACTCCATGATCGCCCTCCAGCAGTGCCACAACGGCAAGGGGCCCACCATCTACACCAAGAATCGGATCACCAAGATCCGAGAGCTCCAGGCGGAGCTGGGCTTCTCCATCCACCACGTCTCCACCAGCCAAAACCCGGCGGACATGGCGTCCAGAGGCCTGTCCATCGGGGACATGAAGGAACCTGAGAACTTCAACCTCTGGTTCCACGGACCCAGCTGGGCACAGGGAGAACCGCAAGACTTCCCTTCCTACCAGCACCCCACCGCCGTGGACATTGTGGAGCTGGCGGACTGCCACAAAGTCTCCGCCGCCAGGCCACAGATGCACTGCATGGTCCAAACGACGAGGAAGGCGCTGATGGAAGACGCGGTGGAAGGACCATTTGGTTTCTGGGCGCAGCACTTCATCGGCAAGTCCTTCAACTACCTCCTCAACTCCACCGTCCAGGCGACGAGAGTGAAGAGGAGATTTCTGCGCCAGCACCCGGTCCCCAAGGGACCCATCACAGCCGCGGAGAGAGAAGCCGCGGAGGAGCTCTGGGTGCGCCATCTACAGCTGCACTGCTTCAAGGACGTCATCAGGGCCCTGGAGAACCCTGAGAAGAAAGCGCCGGCTCACGTCACTCAGCTCATCCACAGCCTCGATCTACAGCTCTCTGACACCGGTCTCATCCGCTGCGGAGCAAGGCTGGAGCGGATGACGCTGCCTTTGGACGCCAAGCACCCCGTCCTCCTGCCCAATGAGCATCCCTTCACCATCCTCCTCATCCTACACTACCACGAGCTGGTGGGACACATGAAAACGAAGTCCACGCTAGCCATGATGCGTCAGCGCTACTGGATAACGTCGGGAGCGAGGAGAGTGAGAGCGGCGCTGAACTTCTGCGTCACCTGCCGCCGCACGGAAGCGATGCCTTTCGCGGCCCCTCAGTTCCGCTCCTACCCGGCCATTCGCTTCGAGAAGAGGAGCGTCATGAAGAACGTGGCCATGGACCTCAAGGGACCATACTACGTCCTCTACGAGACTGGCAAGACGAAGAAGAAGAAGGAGAAGGGATCCGACGAGGTGACGGAAGTGCAAGACTACCGTCTAGGCAAGGCCTACGTCCTAGTCTACACCTGTCAGGTGACTAGAGGAGTTGGCCTGGCCCTCGTCCACCGCATCGACAGACCCACCATCCTCAACGCCATCCGCACCCTCACCGGACGCTTCGGCTACCCCCGCGAGGTCTACTGCGACAACGGCTCCCAGCTCGTCTGGGCCACCCTCTCCCTCTCCGACTACACCGACATCAACCTCAGCCAGCAGGACGTGGACGTCCTGGAGACCTACTTCCCCCTTCGAGGCACCACCCTCCGCACCATTCCCCCCTACCATCCAGCCTCTTCTGGACTGGTGGAGAGAACGGTGGGAATGGTGGCCAAGGTGCTGGCCAAGATGAAGGCGGAGAACAAGGAGCAGACGATCAAGTTCTTCGACATGCAGCCCATGCTGCAGGAGATCGAGGCCATCCTCAACTGCCGCCCCCTCTTCGCCTACGGCGAAGACCCTCAAGTCCTCACCCCCGCCCATTTCCTCTACCCCAACCTGGAACTCGTCCTTCCTCCCGCCCCCGCCAAGACCTACACCGACAAGGAGTACAAGCCCACGCGCCTCCTCAACCTCTACCAGCACCGAGAAGCACTCCTGGAACGAGTCTGGAAGGTGTACATCGAGGAGCTGAAGAACATGCTGATCGCGGAGCGGAAGCACTACTTCAAACCCAGACGCAATGAATCCCTTCGCCCTCCGATGGAAGGAGAGCTGGTGTGGCTGTACAACGAGAACGCGCCCCGCCACACCTTCCACATCGGACGCATCGTCGGCTTCCTCCCCACCTACGCCGCAGGAGACAAGAAGGAGGAGAAGCCCCTCATGGCGAAGGTCCTGGTCAACAAGCGCGTGAAAGGCGGGAAAACGAAACACACCATCCTCGATCGCCACATCCGCTCCCTCATCCCCCTCCTCTACGAGCCCCGCCCCAAGCCGTTCCTTCTTCCCCCCTCCCCGGAGGGCAGCGATGCACCCGAGCAAGAAGAGGAGGAAGGCGAAGGCGACGAGGACGACTCTGAGGAGGACATGAAGGTGAAGAGGAAGCGAGACGAGGAATCCATCTACGACATGGGCGAAGAGGCGCAACTCCACATCTACGATGAACCTCCGAATCCCAACGAGGAGCCTGAAGACATCGTGGAGGAATCAGGCGAGGAGGAGGATGCGCCCGTCTGGGAAGAGGCGTCCGACACAGCTTCTGAAGCAGCCGTGAACGACGGAGATGACCTTCCCGCACCCCCCATCCGCGGCATCCTCAAACGCTCCTCGGCCACCAAGAACCTCTCTTCTGGCAAGAAGCGCCAGAAAGAGCCTCCAGCCAGCCCTCCACGCCGCTCCACTCGCAAAAAGAAACTCAGATTCAGCCACCTCCAAGAAGCCTACCTCGCTGGGGAACCATCGGATGAATTCACCAACACCCAGCCTACCCGTCCACCCAAGAACACCGCCGAGCTCCTGGCCCTCCAATGCACTCGCGACGATCCTCCCGAGTTCAAGGGAAATGCGGAGCTGGCGATGAGGCGACGCCACATGCTGCTCGCCTGCTACAAGAGGGAAGACGAGGTGGAAGAAGCCTGCGAGAGGGAGACGAGGAGGCAGCTGGACGATGAAGCGACGCTGGACATGGAGGACGACCGCGGCCGCAAGCAGTGGATCCTCCAGGACTCTGCCGACCCGGACTCCTTCCTCATCCCACGACGACGTGGACGGAAGCCCCCAGCTCCCTACGCCACCCATGAGCAGTGGAACAAGGAAAGGAAGACGAGGCTGCTGGGCAAACTGCCCTGGATGACGCTGATGCTGGTGACGGCGATGCTCATCCCCACCGCGGCCTCTCTGTCCACCGAGTCCCAGACCCTGCCAGGCCAGAGCCAGGGCAGAGCGGAGGAGCGCGACAGCTTCACCCCTCACTACCCTGGCTACCGTCCCTCCAACGAGAAAAGTCAACCATCCTCCACCAGCCCCCCAGACCCTCCCAAGCCACCTCCACTCACAGCAGAGCAGATTCGACAACGTTTGCGAGAAGGAAAGAAACACCAGAGGGACCTGGAGGTGCCGCCGCCGACGAACGTTCACTTCCAGCTCTGCCCTCAGCACCACAATGGAGGACGTCCCTTCATCCTCCCAGCCTACACTCGCGACTGCTCCGTCTACACTCAACCTCTGCCACGCACCTACCACACAGTGGACCTCTACCTTCCAAAACCCTCCGGACCCAGCGTTCCCGCCGCTCGATGCATGCTGAAGATACTCACCACCACCACGAGGAACGACATCATCACCCACTTCCTCAACTGGGGTCTCGCTGATCGAGTGGAATGGAAACCGGTGCCTGCGGATGAGTGTCTGACGGCGTGGAAGGTGAAGAAGTACCGCGGAGTGGACCTGGTGAAGCTGGACGACAAGGTCTACTCCACGAACCAGGAGGAAGAGTACGGCTGGCCCTGCTGCTTCAAGACCTTCTACTACTACACCACCAACCTCATCGTCCACGAGGGATCAGTCTACGCCTCCAACAGAGCACTGACCTCCAACCTTGGAGGCCTGGAAGGCTGCGACGTGGACAAGGAGAGCTGCGTGCAGGCCACGTACACCATCGTCTGGGACGACGACCCCGTCTTCTCCTACTGCCCCTTCTCCCACTACGGCTCCTACAGCGGAGACATCATGGGCGACCGCATTCGCATCGCCAAACTCTCCACCTCATTCTCCACCTACAGCCCACCTCCAGATTTTCCCTACAACAAGCCAGAGCTGGGCTGTCTGCCTGCCGACGTGCTTCTATCCCACGAAGGAGGAGCGCTTCGCATCAACTACAAGCGGAAGAAGAAGGTGGAGTACCCAAAGCCGCGAGGAAAACCCAGCGATCCTCATCGATCCTCATCGACTCAATCAACCCAAGGCCAAGATTGGAAGAAGCTGGAGGAATGGAGACGGATGCAGAGTCAGCGAGAGAAACGATCCGCTTCCACTCCTACCCCCATCCATCCACATCCTTCACCTCACACCTCCCCACCCCTCTCCTCAGATCCGGACGGAAGAAGCGAGACTCCGGCAGATCAGCCAAGGAGCTCTCCTTGGGATCTCGACAAGAACGCTAGGACAGCCCTCATCCACGACCGCCTCCGCCGCATCGAGGACTGGGTGAACCTCCACGACCCGGGCAAAGCGAAACTGCACTACATCGTGGATGAACTGACGGACATCATGGGCCAACTGGACATGAAGGACGAGCATCGCATGTGCGTCATCGAGGAGCACCAGTACCAGCTGCTCAAACAGATCTTCCACATGAACCCCACCAACGGACTCCGCGCCCTCACTGGCCGTGAGGACCTAGCCGCCGAAGTCCGAGGGTCCGCGATCTACGTCTCCCAATGCATCAAGGCAGAAGTAGCTACTGTCTTCCCCTTCCATCAACTCAAGGGAGATGACAAATGCTATGCCTTCATGCCCGTCAAGCTCCGCTCCGGAGAGATCCTCTTCCTGCCAGACGGAGTCGGACTGGACCTGGTCCACCACAGCCCGCTCATCGACTGCGACCTGGTGAGCCAGTTCCAGTTCGTCGGCCCCGTCTCCAAGGAGGACACCGCCGCCTTCTTCCAGCAGTTCACCCACGGCACCTTCGCCACCTACCTCCAAACACCCTTTCTCCAACACCTCATTCCCAACATCACCTACGACTCCCCCGTGCTCTTCAACGCCCGTCTGATGCCCCCGTTCTCCGCCCTCGCCGCCTACTCCTCCAACATACCCGTGTTCGAACGCAAGCTCACCAGCCTCATCAACTACACCAGCCACTTCTCCATGAACCCCAGTGGAGTAGTGCAGGGCATCGAAGCCTACGGACACGCAGTAGGAGGAGTGATAGGAGCGATCTCCGACGGAGCCCAGGGCCTGGCCAAGACGACCTGGCACGGCATCGACAGCCTCGGCACCTCCGTCGTCAAACCCATCGTCACCATCGTCGGCATCATCCTCGCCCTCATCGCCATCGTCGCCGTCATCGTCCTCGTCATCTGGGCCTCCCAGTACACGAACTGGGGAAGAAAGGCGAAAGAGAAGGTGGACGAAGTTGGCCGGCGACTGCGGACTTCGGCGACGGAGCGTCTTCCAGCCTGGATGCCCTGGACGGGGACGGCTCCAGTGGAGGTGATGCGAGAGACGATGACGCCAATGATGGAACTTCCACGCTCCCTCTCTGAGCGCTCGGTCACCCTGAACGCAGGAGAAGGAATCGCCTACTACCTCGACGGCTCCACCGAGAGCCTCACCCCCAGCATCCTGGCGGAAGGATCCCGACGAGGAAGCCGAGCGGGAAGTGAAGTGAGAGGAGGCAGCCGAGCGCGACGTTCCACCTCCAACGTCTCCTGGCACCTGCCCGACGAGGAAGCGCGTCAGCTCCGCCGAAGCGAGAGAGCCAGCCAACGCCGCTCCCTCTCCCGCACATCCTCCTTCAACTAGCCTTCCCCACTATGCTCCTTTTGTATCCCTTCAGCAGAACTAACACTCCCCCTCCTTTATCATTCTGCGAGATGTGATCTGGAGTGATGGAAGATCTGCCCTACCGATGAACGTGGCTTCAAAGGCCGCGGGAGGCTGTGAAGTGCAGCGATTCAATGACGTGTGGTAGATGAACGATATGGGTCGGAGAACCGGCTCCGCCCACGCTTCCCTTCCTTCACCCCCCCTCCGTCTCCATCTAACCAATTCCTCACTCTCTCCTCTTCGTCTGTACCATGACCTGCTGAAGGAGAAAGAGTCAAATGTTTAAGCTGCTAAGCAGTGCGAAGAATTGCACAGTAAAACATATATTTGGAAAAAATATGTTTGGGAACATGAGTGGGATTAATGAAATGTCACATGAACTGAAAGAACTAAACTTGGAGCTAAACTTGCTAGGAGATGGAATTTTTGGTCTAAAGCAGAAAGATGAAGGTATAGTTGGATGTGAATTTAAACCCCTAAACAATACCTCAAGGTATTTAAGTCGGGTTTTGTAAATTGGGTGGTGATACACTAAGCTCTATAACCATTCTAGATAATGGAAAATCCATTCTCACAATGAATGCCAATGAATCATATAAATTCATGCATTGGCTGGCTTATTGTAATGCCTTTATTCAACAATGTCCGAAATGTGATATGCTATTGGTGCATGAAAAACATTGCTATCATCGATCAATCTTTATGACGGGGACTTTTCTCTGCTTTGCCTCTGACAGTACCTTTGAATATTTTGCAGTTGATGGTGTGCGACTGTCCCCTCATGATTCAATGACTCTGATTGATTATATAC
>JASANA010006038.1:0-21080 GCA_030248095.1 Ptycholaimellus sp. GST1_10 | reverse complement strand
CCAATGGACCCCAAACTTGGCAGGAGTGTGTATTGGCACTATATATACCCGAAAAAGTTGCGGAGCGTGCAGACTTTCCCTAGGTTTTGAGAAATGGAAAAAAATTCGCAAAACTTTGGCCTTAACTATGGGGGAAAATTGAAAACACAAGCAATTTTTGCCGAAATCAAGATGTAAAAAGCCACAAGCTATACATGAATTTGATGCATATTTTTTGTACAATAAGCTCATTAGGTTTTCATTGCAAAATTCGAAAATTTTTGGAACTGTGACAATTGCGTTTTTTGAATTTCTTTTGAAATTTTTGATTTTTTTGGACCAAAATCGAAAGAAATTTGGCATCCAAGTTTTCTCCATGTAATTATCTTTCAAATGCCATTTAGATCATGGCAAAAGACTCATTAGAACTGAAGTTATGATCGTCCAATTGTGCTCTTGCGGGTCGGCCTGAAAGGCAAATTTCGATTTCAGGCCCTCAGTTTTGAAATTTACTGAAAAAATCATGTCTGGAATGCTTACCTACAAAGCCAAACCATACACGCAGGAATTCGAACCCCTCGACCGGCGTGGCCGAGGGGTTCTCTGAAATCACCCCAGTTTCAGGCTGGTGGCGCTATCTTATGTCACGACTAGCCATATATATATACATGTCCAGCCTGGGCATCCACGAATTCTCAACCAATGACCCCAAACTTGGCAGGAATATGTATTGGCACTATATATACCCAAAAAGTTGCGGAGCGTGCAGACTTTCCTAGGTTTTGAGAAATGGAAAAAAATTTGCAAATTTTGGCCTTAACTATGGGGGAAAATTGAAAACACAATAAATTTTCGCCAAAATCAAGTAAAAAGCCACAAATTATACATGAATTTGATGCATATTTTTTGTAGATAAGCTCATTAGGTTTTCATTGCAAAATTCGAAAATTTTTGGAACTGTGACAATCGCGTTTTTCGAATTTCTTTTGAATTTTTTGATTTTTTGGACCAAAATCGAAAGTAAATTCGGTATTCAACTTCTCCAATTAATCAATCTTTCAAATGCCATTTAGATCATGGCAAAAGACTCATTAGAACTGAAGTTATGATCATTTTAATTGTGCTCTTGGTTGGCTGAAGGCAAATTTCGATTTCAGGCCCTCAAAAGTTCTAAATCCACCTAAAAAATCATGTCGGGGATGCTTAACTGACAAAGCTGAACGATACACTGATAAAATTTTGAACCCCTTGATGAGCTTGGCCGAGGGGGTTCTCTGAAATCACCCCAGTTTCAGGCTGGGTGGCGCTATCTATGTCACGACTAGCCATATATATAGCAGACACGTCGAGCCTGGGCATTTCACCAATTCTCAACCAATGGACCCCAAACTTGGCAGGAATATGTATTGGCACTATATATACCGAGTTCGTGAGCGTGCAGACTTTCCTGAGGTTTTGAGAAATGAAAAACTTTAAAAATTTTGGCCTTAACTATGGGGGAAAATTGAAAACACAAGCAATTTTTGCCAAATTCAAGCAAAAAAAGCTGCTACAAATTATACATGAATTTGATGCATATTTTTTGTACAAGTCATTAGGTTTTCATTGCAAAATTCGAAAATTTTGGAACTGTGACAATTGCGTTTTTTGAATTTCTTTTGAATTTTTTGATTTTTTGGGAAAAATTGCAAAATTGAAGAAATTGAAATGTCTCAAAAATTTCTTAGCTTGCCAATAATTTTTATTTTTGAAACTTTTCATTTCGTTATGTATTTTTATGTTTTTTTTGTGATTTATTTATCAAATAAAATTTATTTATTGATCTATAAAATTTGTATTAATACATTTTATACTATATTAAAAGTGGAAGAAATATCTGGTACCATCGGCAAGCCAAATGTAGTTCTCTTTTCTCCTAAATTTGCAATTGCCTCGAGTAAAAAGTCAAGGAAATACAATTTCTACTACTGGAATCTGCTGCGTCATCTGCATCTTGGTTTTGGCGCGCATGGAAAGAGACACTACACTGTGCGCCAAAAACAAAATGCAACTGTCCAAGCAGCAGATTCCAGTAGTAGAAATTGTATTTCCTTGACTTTTTACTCGAGGCAATTGCAAATTTAGGAGAAAAGAGAACTAAATTTGGCCTGCCGATGGTACCAGATATATATATATCTGGTACCATCGGCAGGCCAAATGTAGTTCTCTTTTCTCCAAAAGTTGCAATTGCCTCGAGTAAAAAGTCAAGGAAATACAATTTTTACTACTGAATTCTGCTGCTTGGACAGTTGCATTTTGTTTTTGGCGCGCAGTTCAGTGTCTCTTTCCATGCGCGCCAAAACCAAAATGCAGATGACGCAGCAGATTTCAGTAGTAAAAATTGTATTTCCTTGACTTTTTACTCGAGGCAATTGCAACTTTTGGAGAAAAGAGAACTACATTTGGCCTGCCGATGGTACCAGATATTTCTTCCACTTTTAATATAGTATAAAATGTATTAGTACAAATTTTATAGATCAATAAATAAATTTTATTAGATAAATAAATCACAAATAAAAAATAAAAAATATAACGAAATCAAAAGTTTCAAAAATAAAAAATAAAAATTTCAAAAACAAAAATTATTGGCAAACTAAGAAATTTTTGAGAAATTTTCTTGGTTCATGCTTAGCGCGATTTTTGGCCTGCCGATTGTACCAGTTATTTTCTCAGCTTTAAAGGCACAAAATTCAAAAGAATGACTGAGCTGGATTCGAACCTGCCAGTTTCATTTAGCTGTCCAATCGCTTATACCACTACACCACTGGTGCATATTGTTCCATGGTGTGACTAAAGAGCTATGATTAAAGAAATATATGAGGCCAAGGGAGCTGGGGAGGGCGGGGGGGGGGAGAAATGAATACCTACTATCGTCCATTGAATAGATGCGGAGAAGAAGGAGAAGGAGAAGGAGAAGAAGAAGAAGAAGAAGGAGTTCGGACATATGGTTTTTTGCGTTTTTCACCCTAAAATCAAACGTTTTGTGCAAAACTCAAAAGATAAACTATAGTCAATTCGATGTTGCTCTTTCCACTGGTGAAAGAATTAGAGCAATTGGAGCCTTCTGTGACGAGCAACCGCCTTATCAAATTTAAGATCTAGCAATAACCCTCAAAACATACACCTGGGTCGAAAAGAGGGGCTGGGCGCTGACACTTCGCTAACGCTCGCTCGCGCCAGCCCAATATTGGCCTGGCGCGAACGAGCGTAGCGAAGTGTCAGCGCCCAGGCCCTCTTTTCGACCCAGGTGTATGTTTTTGGGGTTAATGCTAGATCTTAAAATTGATAAGGTTCCAGATGCCGCTAGGAGCAACCAATCGCACTAATTCTTGTTGCATTGGAAAGAGCATCCACGAATTGACCAAAACTCGCGAGAAATCAGCTGAAAGTTGCAGAACTTTTGAAAAATTTTTGAAAATATGTTTGTCCGAACTCCTTCTTCTTCTCCTTCTCCTTCTTCTCCTCCGCATCTGCTCAATGGACGATAGTAGGTATTCAATCGTCTCTATGCTAAACCAGTGCATGAAGAACTGCGCACTTGTTACTAATAATTTTTGTGGCATATATTGGCAGCCGCCGATTTGGTGTAGTGGTTAGGCTTTCAGCTCAACATAAGGAATGCAAAGTTCGATTCCTGCCATAATTTTTTATCTTCATTTTTATATGTTCAAAGTTGAGGAAATAACTGGTACCATCGGCAAGCCTAAAGTAAAGCTCTTTTCGCCCAAAAATCGACTGTCCCGAGTGTAAAGGCAAGGAAATTTTCCTACTACTAATGGAATCTGCTGTGTCATCTGTATTTTATTTGAGCGCGCATGAAAAGAGCCTTGGAACTGCGCGCGAAAACAAAATGCAAATGCCCCACAAGCAGATTCCATTAGTAGTAGGAAAATTTCCTTGCCTTTACACTCGGGACAGTCGATTTTTGGGCGAAAAGAGCTTTACTTTAGGCTTGCCGATGGTACCAGTTATATATATATATATGTGTATATGTTCCTGGAAGTGCTGTTCCTCACCGAATTCTCAACGGATCTTGACAAACTTTTTTTTCCCTGAAAGGTAATAAAATATTAAGAAGATCTGGAGGGGTGGAACTGGTCCCGGAGCTTTTGAAACATTACTTTTCTGGGTAGAAAGGTTTAAACATGGGGTATGCTGTAAAAGGCTCAATTCTCAACGGATTTTGACAAACTTTTTTTTTGCTGAAAGGTAATAACATTTTAGGAAGATCTGGATGGGTAGAACTGGTCCCAGAGCATTTGAAACATTACTTTTTTGGGTAGAAAGTTTGAAATATGGGGTATGCTGAGAAATAGCGAATTCTCAATGGATCTTGACAAACTTTTTTTTTGCTGAAAGGTAATAACATTTTAGGAAAATCTGGGGGGTGGAACTGGTCCTGGAGCATTTGAAACATTACTTTTTTGGGTAGAAAGTGTGAAAATAGGTTATGTTGAGAAATGGCGAATTCTCAACGGATGTGGACAAACTTTTTTCCCTTAAAGGTAATAACATTTTAGGAAGATCTGGAGGGGTGGAACTGGTCCTGGAGCATTTGAAACATTACTTTTTTGGGTAGAAAGTTAGAAAAATGGGGTATATTGAGAAATGGCGAATTCTCAACCGATTTGGACAAACTTTTTGTTGCTTAAAGGAAATAAAATTTTAGGAAGATCTGGATGGGTGGAACTGGTCCCGGAGCATTTGAAACATAACTTTTCTGGGTAGAAAGTTGGAAAATTGCAATATACGGTTTTTGCACTGTAGTACATGAGTCTTGAGAATTGCACAGAAGACTTGATTTTTTGTTCACAAGTATTATATGTCGATTCTAAATATGTGCTTACTTTTGAAATTGGTTGAGAAACCACTGACTTGATTTTTGAGTGACAACTTTCATATATAGGATGCGCTCCGCGGTCACCTATTGCGCTTTGCGCCATATACTTGTTTATATTGTTGGTTATATATTTAGTTAAAATTTTATTAGATCAATAAATATATACGTAAAAAGTAATTAATGAATAAATGAATTAATTTAAAAAGTTTTAAAAATGATAAATGCTACGGAAAATTATTGGCAAACACAAAATAATTGGGAAATTCCTTGGCTTTACACTCGGGGCAATCGATTTTGGGAGAAAAGAGCTTACTTTTGGCTTGCCAAACATGCAAAAATAAAATTTTAGTTTTTGTCTGTTTTTTAAAGTGTGTGTTATAAATTTAGTTAAAATTTTATTTAATATTATAATTCATTTTTAAAAAATTCTAAAAATTAAAAATCCTTATTGAAATTATTTGCAACTAAAAAAAAATTGGAAAAAACAAAATCTTCTTGTTTTTACACTCGGGGCAATCGGGTTGTGGCAAAAAGCCGATACCAAAAATATAGGGCCGATACCACCAGAAATGGAACCAGTGGCCCTACAAACATGGTTAACTATAGGTATCGGCCCAAATTAAGTCAATTATTAAAATGCCTCTATTTTCCCTCATTTAGGCCTCATAAACGTCCAACGAAGGCTGGTTTGGCAGCAGATACCCCTAAATTGGAGCCGATACCCCCGGTTTCCTAGGTTTTCAGGGCCACTGGTTCCATTTCTTGTGGTATCGGCTCTAGTTTTTAGGTATCTGCCCTACTTTCCCCTTTATGGACTATGTTCACTCATTTAGGCCTCATAAACGTCCAACGAAGGCTGGTTTGGCAGCAGATACCCCTAAATTGGAGCCGATACCCCCGGTTTCCTAGGTTTTCAGGGCCACTGGTTCCATTTCTTGTGGTATCGGCTCTAGTTTTTAGGTATCTGCCCTACTTTCCCCTTTATGGACTATGTTCACTCATTTAGGCCTCATAAACGTCCAACAAAGGCTGGTTTGGCAGCAGATACCCCTAAATTGGAGCCGATACCCCCGGTTTCCTAGGTTTTCAGGGCCACTGGTTCCATTTCTTGTGGTATCGGCTCTAGTTTTTAGGTATCTGCCCTACTTTCCCCTTTATGGACTATGTTCACTCATTTAGGCCTCATAAACGTCCAACGAAGGCTGGTTTGGCAGCAGATACCCCTAAATTGGAGCCGATACCCCCGGTTTCCTAGGTTTTCAGGGCCACTGGTTCCATTTCTTGTGGTATCGGCTCTAGTTTTTAGGTATCTGCCCTACTTTCCCCTTTATGGACTATGTTCACTCATTTAGGCCTCATAAACGTCCAACGAAGGCTGGTTTGGCAGCAGATACCCCTAAATTGGAGCCGATACCCCCGGTTTCCTAGGTTTTCAGGGCCACTGGTTCCATTTCTTGTGGTATCGGCTCTAGTTTTTAGGTATCTGCCCTACTTTCCCCTTTATGGACTATGTTCACTCATTTAGGCCTCATAAACGTCCAACGAAGGCTGGTTTGGCAGCAGATACCCCTAAATTGGAGCCGATACCCCCGGTTTCCTAGGTTTTCAGGGCCACTGGTTCCATTTCTTGTGGTATCGGCTCTAGTTTTTAGGTATCTGCCCTACTTTCCCCTTTATGGACTATGTTCACTCATTTAGGCCTCATAAACGTCCAACGAAGGCTGGTTTGGCAGCAGATACCCCTAAATTGGAGCCGATACCCCCGGTTTCCTAGGTTTTCAGGGCCACTGGTTCCATTTCTTGTGGTATCGGCTCTAGTTTTTAGGTATCTGCCCTACTTTCCCCTTTATGGACTATGTTCACTCATTTAGGCCTCATAAACGTCCAACGAAGGCTGGTTTGGCAGCAGATACCCCTAAATTGGAGCCGATACCCCCGGTTTCCTAGGTTTTCAGGGCCACTGGTTCCATTTCTTGTGGTATCGGCTCTAGTTTTTAGGTATCTGCCCTACTTTCCCCTTTATGGACTATGTTCACTCATTTAGGCCTCATAAACGTCCAACGAAGGCTGGTTTGGCAGCAGATACCCCTAAATTGGAGCCGATACCCCCGGTTTCCTAGGTTTTCAGGGCCACTGGTTCCATTTCTTGTGGTATCGGCTCTAGTTTTTAGGTATCTGCCCTACTTTCCCCTTTATGGACTATGTTCACTCATTTAGGCCTCATAAACGTCCAACGAAGGCTGGTTTGGCAGCAGATACCCCTAAATTGGAGCCGATACCCCCGGTTTCCTAGGTTTTCAGGGCCACTGGTTCCATTTCTTGTGGTATCGGCTCTAGTTTTTAGGTATCTGCCCTACTTTCCCCTTTATGGACTATGTTCACTCATTTAGGCCTCATAAACGTCCAACGAAGGCTGGTTTGGCAGCAGATACCCCTAAATTGGAGCCGATACCCCCGGTTTCCTAGGTTTTCAGGGCCACTGGTTCCATTTCTTGTGGTATCGGCTCTAGTTTTTAGGTATCTGCCCTACTTTCCCCTTTATGGACTATGTTCACTCATTTAGGCCTCATAAACGTCCAACGAAGGCTGGTTTGGCAGCAGATACCCCTAAATTGGAGCCGATACCCCCGGTTTCCTAGGTTTTCAGGGCCACTGGTTCCATTTCTTGTGGTATCGGCTCTAGTTTTTAGGTATCTGCCCTACTTTCCCCTTTATGGACTATGTTCACTCATTTAGGCCTCATAAACGTCCAACGAAGGCTGGTTTGGCAGCAGATACCCCTAAATTGGAGCCGATACCCCCGGTTTCCTAGGTTTTCAGGGCCACTGGTTCCATTTCTTGTGGTATCGGCTCTAGTTTTTAGGTATCTGCCCTACTTTCCCCTTTATGGACTATGTTCACTCATTTAGGCCTCATAAACGTCCAACGAAGGCTGGTTTGGCAGCAGATACCCCTAAATTGGAGCCGATACCCCCGGTTTCCTAGGTTTTCAGGGCCACTGGTTCCATTTCTTGTGGTATCGGCTCTAGTTTTTAGGTATCTGCCCTACTTTCCCCTTTATGGACTATGTTCACTCATTTAGGCCTCATAAACGTCCAACGAAGGCTGGTTTGGCAGCAGATACCCCTAAATTGGAGCCGATACCCCCGGTTTCCTAGGTTTTCAGGGCCACTGGTTCCATTTCTTGTGGTATCGGCTCTAGTTTTTAGGTATCTGCCCTACTTTCCCCTTTATGGACTATGTTCACTCATTTAGGCCTCATAAACGTCCAACGAAGGCTGGTTTGGCAGCAGATACCCCTAAATTGGAGCCGATACCCCCGGTTTCCTAGGTTTTCAGGGCCACTGGTTCCATTTCTTGTGGTATCGGCTCTAGTTTTTAGGTATCTGCCCTACTTTCCCCTTTATGGACTATGTTCACTCATTTAGGCCTCATAAACGTCCAACGAAGGCTGGTTTGGCAGCAGATACCCCTAAATTGGAGCCGATACCCCCGGTTTCCTAGGTTTTCAGGGCCACTGGTTCCATTTCTTGTGGTATCGGCTCTAGTTTTTAGGTATCTGCCCTACTTTCCCCTTTATGGACTATGTTCACTCATTTAGGCCTCATAAACGTCCAACGAAGGCTGGTTTGGCAGCAGATACCCCTAAATTGGAGCCGATACCCCCGGTTTCCTAGGTTTTCAGGGCCACTGGTTCCATTTCTTGTGGTATCGGCTCTAGTTTTTAGGTATCTGCCCTACTTTCCCCTTTATGGACTATGTTCACTCATTTAGGCCTCATAAACGTCCAACGAAGGCTGGTTTGGCAGCAGATACCCCTAAATTGGAGCCGATACCCCCGGTTTCCTAGGTTTTCAGGGCCACTGGTTCCATTTCTTGTGGTATCGGCTCTAGTTTTTAGGTATCTGCCCTACTTTCCCCTTTATGGACTATGTTCACTCATTTAGGCCTCATAAACGTCCAACGAAGGCTGGTTTGGCAGCAGATACCCCTAAATTGGAGCCGATACCCCCGGTTTCCTAGGTTTTCAGGGCCACTGGTTCCATTTCTTGTGGTATCGGCTCTAGTTTTTAGGTATCTGCCCTACTTTCCCCTTTATGGACTATGTTCACTCATTTAGGCCTCATAAACGTCCAACGAAGGCTGGTTTGGCAGCAGATACCCCTAAATTGGAGCCGATACCCCCGGTTTCCTAGGTTTTCAGGGCCACTGGTTCCATTTCTTGTGGTATCGGCTCTAGTTTTTAGGTATCTGCCCTACTTTCCCCTTTATGGACTATGTTCACTCATTTAGGCCTCATAAACGTCCAACGAAGGCTGGTTTGGCAGCAGATACCCCTAAATTGGAGCCGATACCCCCGGTTTCCTAGGTTTTCAGGGCCACTGGTTCCATTTCTTGTGGTATCGGCTCTAGTTTTTAGGTATCTGCCCTACTTTCCCCTTTATGGACTATGTTCACTCATTTAGGCCTCATAAACGTCCAACGAAGGCTGGTTTGGCAGCAGATACCCCTAAATTGGAGCCGATACCCCCGGTTTCCTAGGTTTTCAGGGCCACTGGTTCCATTTCTTGTGGTATCGGCTCTAGTTTTTAGGTATCTGCCCTACTTTCCCCTTTATGGACTATGTTCACTCATTTAGGCCTCATAAACGTCCAACGAAGGCTGGTTTGGCAGCAGATACCCCTAAATTGGAGCCGATACCCCCGGTTTCCTAGGTTTTCAGGGCCACTGGTTCCATTTCTTGTGGTATCGGCTCTAGTTTTTAGGTATCTGCCCTACTTTCCCCTTTATGGACTATGTTCACTCATTTAGGCCTCATAAACGTCCAACGAAGGCTGGTTTGGCAGCAGATACCCCTAAATTGGAGCCGATACCCCCGGTTTCCTAGGTTTTCAGGGCCACTGGTTCCATTTCTTGTGGTATCGGCTCTAGTTTTTAGGTATCTGCCCTACTTTCCCCTTTATGGACTATGTTCACTCATTTAGGCCTCATAAACGTCCAACGAAGGCTGGTTTGGCAGCAGATACCCCTAAATTGGAGCCGATACCCCCGGTTTCCTAGGTTTTCAGGGCCACTGGTTCCATTTCTTGTGGTATCGGCTCTAGTTTTTAGGTATCTGCCCTACTTTCCCCTTTATGGACTATGTTCACTCATTTAGGCCTCATAAACGTCCAACGAAGGCTGGTTTGGCAGCAGATACCCCTAAATTGGAGCCGATACCCCCGGTTTCCTAGGTTTTCAGGGCCACTGGTTCCATTTCTTGTGGTATCGGCTCTAGTTTTTAGGTATCTGCCCTACTTTCCCCTTTATGGACTATGTTCACTCATTTAGGCCTCATAAACGTCCAACGAAGGCTGGTTTGGCAGCAGATACCCCTAAATTGGAGCCGATACCCCCGGTTTCCTAGGTTTTCAGGGCCACTGGTTCCATTTCTTGTGGTATCGGCTCTAGTTTTTAGGTATCTGCCCTACTTTCCCCTTTATGGACTATGTTCACTCATTTAGGCCTCATAAACGTCCAACGAAGGCTGGTTTGGCAGCAGATACCCCTAAATTGGAGCCGATACCCCCGGTTTCCTAGGTTTTCAGGGCCACTGGTTCCATTTCTTGTGGTATCGGCTCTAGTTTTTAGGTATCTGCCCTACTTTCCCCTTTATGGACTATGTTCACTCATTTAGGCCTCATAAACGTCCAACGAAGGCTGGTTTGGCAGCAGATACCCCTAAATTGGAGCCGATACCCCCGGTTTCCTAGGTTTTCAGGGCCACTGGTTCCATTTCTTGTGGTATCGGCTCTAGTTTTTAGGTATCTGCCCTACTTTCCCCTTTATGGACTATGTTCACTCATTTAGGCCTCATAAACGTCCAACGAAGGCTGGTTTGGCAGCAGATACCCCTAAATTGGAGCCGATACCCCCGGTTTCCTAGGTTTTCAGGGCCACTGGTTCCATTTCTTGTGGTATCGGCTCTAGTTTTTAGGTATCTGCCCTACTTTCCCCTTTATGGACTATGTTCACTCATTTAGGCCTCATAAACGTCCAACGAAGGCTGGTTTGGCAGCAGATACCCCTAAATTGGAGCCGATACCCCCGGTTTCCTAGGTTTTCAGGGCCACTGGTTCCATTTCTTGTGGTATCGGCTCTAGTTTTTAGGTATCTGCCCTACTTTCCCCTTTATGGACTATGTTCACTCATTTAGGCCTCATAAACGTCCAACGAAGGCTGGTTTGGCAGCAGATACCCCTAAATTGGAGCCGATACCCCCGGTTTCCTAGGTTTTCAGGGCCACTGGTTCCATTTCTTGTGGTATCGGCTCTAGTTTTTAGGTATCTGCCCTACTTTCCCCTTTATGGACTATGTTCACTCATTTAGGCCTCATAAACGTCCAACGAAGGCTGGTTTGGCAGCAGATACCCCTAAATTGGAGCCGATACCCCCGGTTTCCTAGGTTTTCAGGGCCACTGGTTCCATTTCTTGTGGTATCGGCTCTAGTTTTTAGGTATCTGCCCTACTTTCCCCTTTATGGACTATGTTCACTCATTTAGGCCTCATAAACGTCCAACGAAGGCTGGTTTGGCAGCAGATACCCCTAAATTGGAGCCGATACCCCCGGTTTCCTAGGTTTTCAGGGCCACTGGTTCCATTTCTTGTGGTATCGGCTCTAGTTTTTAGGTATCTGCCCTACTTTCCCCTTTATGGACTATGTTCACTCATTTAGGCCTCATAAACGTCCAACGAAGGCTGGTTTGGCAGCAGATACCCCTAAATTGGAGCCGATACCCCCGGTTTCCTAGGTTTTCAGGGCCACTGGTTCCATTTCTTGTGGTATCGGCTCTAGTTTTTAGGTATCTGCCCTACTTTCCCCTTTATGGACTATGTTCACTCATTTAGGCCTCATAAACGTCCAACGAAGGCTGGTTTGGCAGCAGATACCCCTAAATTGGAGCCGATACCCCCGGTTTCCTAGGTTTTCAGGGCCACTGGTTCCATTTCTTGTGGTATCGGCTCTAGTTTTTAGGTATCTGCCCTACTTTCCCCTTTATGGACTATGTTCACTCATTTAGGCCTCATAAACGTCCAACGAAGGCTGGTTTGACAGCTGATATCGCTGAAGGTTTTTGAAGTAAAGCCATCGGCAATATTTATGAAATGAAAAAAGCTTATCAGTCATGCCATTGAATGCTCCACAGTGGGCACGGAGAATGGCGGCAGAGTAGTCGCTTACAGCCACTTTCAGCGTCACTATGTCCGCGGGCGTCCGAATCCGCTTTCCCACCTCGTTGTAAAAGAGTTCCAGCATGTGCCTATTCCAATAACTTTTTTCTGACCGGGAGCATAGTTAGGTTTTTACTTGATACGGACTGTGTCTTGCGCATTACTCAGCCAGCTAAGAATTGGCCACTTCAGAGTCAATGCAGGCTCACCAGGCACCTAAAACAACCGCTTTATGATTGCTTCAAGCTTTTTCTGCTCTCACCTCCAAGCAGTGGATATAGAAGTAGGTGGGACGATCTGGATCCGTCTTTGCTACACAGGCCCCCGTGGCATCTGTGTAACCAATAGCCCGCCCTTAAATCACCCTTTTTTCTTAAGTCTTCGCTTGGGGGGCCAAACCTGTTCGTAGTGCTTGTGCTGCCAGTTCCACCGCTCTGTTGTTGAAAAATGCTGCTCCAAAAGGAAACGCAAACACTTCCGGAACAAAGCCTATGAAATAATTGTTGTATGCATAATTTCGTAAAGTTAATCTTTTAATATCATAATAATATTTTTCACAAAAAATAAAAGTTCATAATTTTGATTGTTCTTAAAGTGTGAACCAAGCAGACGATTGCTGGCCTTTGCAGACGATTGACTGGTTGCTTCTTCCGCTATCAGCTGCTCCTGCCACACTTTGAGCTCCCAAATAGCATCCTTGTCCAATTTCTGATCTGCTACCAGCTCGCGTACCATCTTTAAACTATGTCATTTCTTTCACTTTCTTTCTACATTCTGCTATTACATGTCGAATTGCATTGGCTGTCGGGGCAGTGCTTAGATTTCCTGTCTCCAGGGCACCCTCCTCTTCAGCCTTCAGCGAAAGGCCTTGAGCGATTTCCTAAAATTTGGGAGTCATAAATGATCGACAGAATTCGACTTAGAACCGTGACTGTCTGATTGCCGCCTTCATTGGCATCTGAAATGAAGGCTTTGAGCTGCTGGCGCATCTGCCCAGTCACTCTGGAACGAAAGAAGGACTGCTGTTCACCCTCTTCAGTGCCATGGGAATCCCGCACACTGCCAGTCTTCTTCACCTCCACTCGAACAGCGTCTGCCTAAAATAAATTTCCATGCTATCAAATGCTATTCAATCTGCTTGCGCAACCTCCTCATCTGGCCTTTGCTCCACACTCACTGATAGGACCACCGGACAGGATTGTGAGGGAGAAGCCTTTGTGCCCCGCCTGCATTTGACCGTGCACCTGGCATAGCCATGCCTTCCAGTATATGATGCATCCCTGCAACAGGATTATATGCTCATGACCAAAACAGAGAGTACTTGAGCTGAAGCGTGGCTTTGGAGCGATCAAACTGGCAGTACGGATTCAGCTATCCCAGCTCATCCAGTATCGCCATGCGCCAAAGGCTTGATGTAGGTCGCCGATAGCCAAACTTCTTTCCCTTCTCTCCACCCGCTTCTTTGCACGATTCCTCTTCAATTGAGGACACTCATTCAAAGAAGATTCATGCAATCACATACCAATTGCTCTCCAGACTTCGATTACTTGTCGCTGGAAGCTCCAATCACTCTGATATTTGAATCAATCGAAACATATAGTATCGGCTTATTGCCAAACAACATCCATATTTTGGCAGTGAGCCGATACTTCTGTTAAAATGTTTTGCAAGCTTGGCGTTGTCATTCAAGGCTTGTACATAGCAAAACAGTTAAATCTGGCTAGATATGAAGAGTATCGGCTTATTGACAAAAGAACAAGCCCACTTGGCAATAAACCGATACTCCTTTATTAAAGCCGATACCAACTCTTATCAACACTATTTGACCTGTAGATTGCAAAAATAATGGTATCAGTGGTAAAATTTGAGTATCGGTTTTTTGCCACTACCCGGGGCAATCGATTTTGGGAGAAAAGAGCTTTACTTCCTGTCAAAAATACAAAAAAAATGTAAGTATGAGAAGGAATCGAACTTGTTTATTGGAGTATAAAAAACAGTGGAGAGGTCATACACCTAATCAGAACTGGGAGAATTAGACCAAACGATAGAATGGTAACAGCAGACTTTAGTACACTATTCACAGCTCTGGAACATCATCTCATTTTGAGCTGCCTATACAGCATAGTGGAGATAGTATTCAGGAAAAACAAATACATAACCAAAGGGAAGAGAGCATACATGCACAATTCAGAAGATAGGAAAGAAAATAGCTATACGGAAAAACAAGTCAAGGATATGACTAAATACGTAGTGGATGAGGCATACGTAGAATACTCAGGTACCATATTTAGACAGGTCAGAGGCGTCAGCATGGGAACCAGCTGTAGTCCACTGTTCGCGGATTTGGTACTTTCCAAATTAGAGTACGACTATCTCATGAATCAGGAACACTTTGGAATCAGTAGAAGACTATCCGGAACAAGAAGATACATAGACGACATCATCTGCTTCAAAGGAGACCTACTAGAAGAAGTGGCAAAGAACATCTATCCACCATCCTTACCACTGAATTTTGACCCTGTAGAAGAGGGAACAATACACTTCCTAGACATCGAAATAGATGCCGAAGGACGTGGTAGAAGAATATATGACAAACGCAGAGGCTTCAAATTCGAAGTCATCTCATTACCAGATAAGTACAGCAATCAGCCGTTGCAAATCGGTCTAAATACCTTTTTCAGTCAGACACTTCGATTCTGCAGAATCTGCTGTGAATGGGAAGATCTAAGATTGAATTTCATAATTCTGGCTTCAACAATGGCAAAACGAGGTTACAACAGGAAGGAGATGAAGTTGGTTGTACAAAAGCTGAACAGGAAATATCCTCAGCTCTTTACGTCGATATTCAATGGCAATATGTCAAAAATGGTTTCAATCCTCTACAACGAGGTAGCAGAAAACACAGCAGACACGGAAGAGAAATCGACTCAATAAAAAGTAAGGATAAAATCTTTTTCAGGTTTATTTCAGGTAATGGGGTCCAGGACGAGCGCACACAGCGAGTGTACACAAGACAAGGACAAGAGAATACGAGAGGACAACTCAGTGCGCGGCGAAAAGGACAACCCTCAACTTCTGCTGTATTGAAGGTACTCGACACATTTCCTCTACTTCGCCGCGCACCACATTGGGCCTGCGGGAGTTGCTAATCGAGCCGTTGAGGTGTACGAGTGCCAAAGAACAGAAGAAGAAAGACCAAGAAAGAAGAAATTTGAGATAAGCTCTTCAAATTTCCTGATCCTTTTAAACAAAATTTTTACCATGATTGCATACAAGCTAATTAATAAAACTTATTGACAAAAGTTGCAAAAATTAATACTTACTTAAAATTACATTTAGCTGTCCAATCGCTTACACCACTACACCACTGGTGCATATGAGTCTGCGTAGTTTAACTGAAGTATTATCATCAAGTAAAGGGTTGGGGGGGGGGGGTGGTCGAATGAATACCTACTCTCGTTCATTAGCAGATGCGAAGCAGCAGAAGCAGGGCAGCAGGGCAGCAGGGCAGCAGGGCAGCAGCAGGGAAGGAGTTCGGACGGCACTTTGTTTTGCATTTTTCTATACCAAATTGTAAACTTTTTGGCAGTTTCTCGCGAGTGTAGACTAATTCGAGGATGCTCTTTCCAATGCAAAAAGAATCAGAGCGATTGGATTCTTCTGTGAGGAGCTGGAGCCTTATCAGTTTCAAGATCTAGCATTAACCCTCAAAACATACACCTGGGTCGAAAAGAGGGCCTGGGCGCTGACGGTCGCTTTGCTCCCTCGCGCCAGGCCAATTTTTTTATCCAATATTATCTTAATATACAACCAACAATATAAAATTTTTATTTATACATTTTATACTATATTAAAAGTGGAAGAAATATCTGGTACCATCGGCAGGCCAAATGTGAATCTCTTTTCTCCAAAAAAGTCGATTAGCCTGAGTTTAAAGTCAAGGAAATACATTTTATACTAATGGAATCTGCTGCGTCATCTGCATTTTGTTTTTGGGCGCGCATGGAAAGAGACATTGAACTGCGCGCCAAAAACAAAATGCAACTGTCCAAGCAGCAGATTCCATTAGTATAAAATGTATTTCCTTGACTTTAAACTCAGGCTAATCGACTTTTTTGGAGAAAAGAGATTCACATTTGGCCTGCCGATGGTACCAGATATATATAATCATTTGCTAAATATACAAAATATTTGAAACATAAGCAGCCTGAGCAACAGTACCCGGCTCTAATTCCAGCTTTTGCCCTGTCTTAAGCGTCGCGTTTTTGCGCGGCCGAAGGCCGCCTGCCGCGGAGGGCAGGACAGTCTGAGTCTGCTTTACCCCCTCCCTCGCGTCCAAATCAAATCTGCCATCCCATCGCAGCCATCCTGGTGGTCGCCATTTGCCTCTTAGCTCTAGTCCAAAATTTCAAATTAACTAGGGGTCGCTGCTGTCGCCCCTAACAGGCGACATCAATAAATGCGAGGCTTACTGTAGTCACTGAGAGGAAGGATGTAGGAGGGGAAGGTCAAGAATGGATGGCGCGTCTTGTTCGTTGGTTATTACCCAACGTATTCAGGTACAACCAGTCTCGCCCTCTAACCAGAGCGGCTGAGAGCCCTGAATAGCTTTTGGAAAACGCCCAGTGGTAGAGCACTGGGTGTGTTCTGAGTCTGACCTTGTCTTCCAAATATGGGAAACAATTCTGCATATGGGAAACAATTCTGCTTATGGGAAACAATTCTGCCCAGGCCAGTTGACTCAAAAAATCAGCTCCCGCATTCTCAAAAATAACTGCCGTCTTCTTGGTGACGTGAGGGCAACTGGAATCCTTGCGAAGGGCTGGCCTCAGAGGGTCATAAGCGACTGGAACGCGATGCCGGAGCGGGTGCTGCTGGGCTCCCGGGCCAACTTTGCGGAGTACCTGTGCACTCCTAGACCACCACTCACCTAGGCTCCCCCTCTGTCACTCATTGACCCTTCTCTCAGTATGCATTGTTGCCTCTACTGTGAACACCCAAACGTGATCTGGATGAAAAATAAAATCAAATCAAAATCAAACAAGGTATTCTCGGCTGTTGCCAAGATGCGCGGCCTCTGTTCCAAGCAATATTGTCAATCTACATGAGCAAATTTCAGTAAATTTAGTTGATAACCCAGGATTTATGATTTTTTCAAATTTGAAACATCAAAATTCTAAGTTTTTGGGAAAAACCCAAAAATTTCGCAAAGCCCAAATAATGGTTTAAAGCCACCACCTAGTAGGACCTTAATGCAAAATTTCAGCCGATTTCGTTTAAAAACTAGGGAGTTATGAATTTTTCTAATTTGAAACATCAAAATACTAAGTTGTGGGAAAAAACACGAAAATTTTGCAAAACCCCAATAATAGTCCCAAGCCACCACCCAGGCGGACCTTCATGCAAAATTTCAGCCAATTCCGTTGAAAAACCAGCGATTTGTGATTTTTGGTACTTTGAAACATCAAAAATTCAGGTTTTGGGCGAAAAACGCAAAATTACGCCAACCGGCCAAAATGGCCTGGAGATACCACCTAGGCGGACCTTCATGCAAAAAATCAGCCAATTTGGTTGAAAAACCATGGAGGCCCGCCCCCGGAGGCACATATATATATATATATATATATGCGGAAAGACGGACACAAAAATGGGGTAACTGCTTAAGCTGGCCTTGGCCGCCCGCCGCTTCGGGCAGGGCGCCAGAGCTCCTCCGGCCTCCGGGCATGGGTGCTACGGCCCCTACGCTTCGCCTAGCATGCTTTGCATGCTAGGCTACACTCCGGGGCCTCCGCACCCATGCCCTCCGGCCTGCGGAGCTCTGACTGCCCTACCCTCCGCGGCAGGCGGCCTTCGGCCGCGCAAAAATACTACCAAACAAGGAAGAGAAACAGGCACAATATTTGTAGTTGATAATTTCGGTGCCACCGTTCTGGGCCATTTCAGTGTGACCTTTTTTGGGGGACTCAGCTTTTTATTGCTAAAAATTAATGAGCATCCCTGTCAATTACGTGCCAAAGATGGACCAAACGTTGGAGTAGCAGTCTTTGCTCTCTTTTCTTTCCATCTCATCTTCATATCTTTTCATTTTCATCATCTCATTTTCGAAACATCCAAGAGCGAAACTACAAGCGCCCCTGGCCTGTGAAACCGAGATGGTAGCAGGAGCAAATAAGGAAACAGAAAAGTGTGAGGTGACGCGTCCACGTCAAGGCCACTCGAAATCTATCCTTCCACTGCTACGACTTGTGGGAGACCTGCCAGATGGCATCCTGGGCATGGGCAACACCCACTGGCTACTTGTCACCATCCTCTTTTTCCTACTCACCCTCTGCTGCCTCGACCACTTCTGCTCCAAGTGTGACTATTTTGAAGTCTTTTCACTCTTAGACAATTGGTTCTCTGAGAATGGAGTCTGACTTAATCTGTTTCACGAAACATCAACTGTCCCAGTAGCCAGCATCCGCTACTATGGCTAAGAAGATAAGAGGCTGAAAAAATTACTTGGCAGGGCATCGGTCTTTGCCATATGTGTCCCTACTAAAAAAATGAACCCTCCCCCCGGAGTTGTTTGATTTTAAGCGCCCCCCCCCCCCAACCCCCGGTTGGTTTTTTCCAGGTCAAAGTCGGTTGGTTGGTGCGGGGACCCCACCCGACCCCCCGGGGGGCCCCCACCCCCCACCAGTGGGGATTATTTGGGTTACTTAGGTTACTTAGGTTACTTGGGTTACTTTTTTTGCAAAATTAAAGGGTTTTAAACAAAATTTGGCCACATAAATTCTACTTTGACATTAAACTCTACTTTGATCTCTTTTTTCTCTTTTCTTTTCTTAAACTCTCTTTTCTACTTTAATTCTACTTTGACATGGGACACGTATGCTCCCAATAGTGGACTATATGACCCTATAATCCTGCTTTGAAATATTCATTATTGAGCTCATTATTGAAACATTATTGACGAATACTTCAAAATAGCAGTGTATAAACGTAGATGCCAATGCTTAGATTAATTTTTTTGTTTTGATTTCAAATAGGACTAGCTTTCAAGCAGGTGAAATGGAAAATGGACTAGCTCAAGATTTGTGAGTGCTATAAAAGATATTTCAGATAGCCTCCCGAACGGGTCTAGGACAGGATTACCACTGACAATATTGCCCCGGACTGGATTGCCCCGGACAGGATTGCCACCGGACTGGATTGCCACCGGACTGGATTTTCAATTTTGAGAGAAACGAGACTTATGGTTGGCTTGCCGATGGTACCAGATATAATTTATTTTGGTATACTTTGATACAGAATTTTATATTGATGTTAAATTTACACAAAAAGGGTAACAAGGAGCATAAACGCATTGAAAGGCATGGAGCAAAATAAGATCAAAAGTAATAAAATCTGTTCAAAGAAACCTAAAACAGCAAAAAATAAAGGAAATTCAAATTTGGTGGCAATCCAGTCCGGGGCAATCCTGTCCGGTGGCAATCCTGTCCGGTGGCAATCCAGTCCGGTGGCAATCCAGTCCGGTGGCAATCCTGTCCGGGGCAATCCAGTCCAGGGCAATATTGTCAGTGGCAATCTTGTCCGCAACCCCTCCCGGGTATTGGGCTGGAGCTGGATTGGCTCCAACGGAGCAACTCAATCTGCTGATCGATTGCACTGCTGGGAGTTGCCGTAACCCGGTCTACACACACAACAACATTGAAGTAAGATTCAGCTGCTCGAGTATGAAGACGATAAACTGTGCCTCTGCCAACTGTTGTAAAGAACGGGCAGAGGCACTCGGTAACACCAACACCTGCACAACTGAGAGCACATCCACTGCCTCTTCCACAGCTCCGACAACATCGACAGTGCATCCAAACTTTGTAAAACGAACAGTGTCCTCCTCCACCGCCCAAGCATCGAAAAAACAACAGCCACAACAACTAGCCAAACATTGCAAACTACGCAACCGCAAGATATGAACACATTGGCATCGATCACCAGTTTTGCTGAAACTTCTTCGCAAACGATTGCTGACTCAGCTCCATCTTCGAAATCAACCAGTTCAACTCCCCGTGTGACCTCAATCCCAGTTACTCCGAGTCCTCGACCACCTGTAAATGCTATCACAACCTCATCAACCTCCACGCCCAGAGCCTCTTCCACAGTTACGACACCGCTTACAGAAACTACCCAGCCGCAAGATATGACCACATCGGCATTGCTCACTAGTTTTGCTGGATCTTCATAGCAAAACTATTGTCGACTCAATTGCACCTTCAACATCTCCAACTTCAACTCACCACGCACCTTCCACAAAATGAAAAGGTGGGCTAGAAGAGTCCCAGTTTGCAAATTATTTCTGGTCTCAAATTTCTAGCTCCGCAGTTTCATCGCTGACGCCTACAAACTATTCCAGAAGAGGAATGATGTGGAAATTACTGATGCCTGGCATGCACTTTTTTTAAATTTAAACAATCATACAATTAATTGTTCCTATTTCTGAATATACTCTTAGTTCGTACTTTTGAACGATCTCTTTGTTCGTGCTTTAAGGCTTTTAAATATGCATGAAAATACCAATTCTACAGGTTTAAATGTCAAAAATCAGCTAATTCCTCAGAGAATATTTGTGATTATTTGTTCTAATATTTTTTTCGAATTTTAAAACATTATCATGTTTTTGCCATATTTAAAGTGGAAAAATCATCAAATGCTCCTTGCTGACAAGAACAGCAAAAATTTTGTGATCGTTGAATGCCTGGGAAATTTCTGCTCTTTGAAAACTCGTTCTTTGTTGTTCTTTTCTTACTTTTCTTTTCTTTTCTTGAGAATATGAGCCTAGGCTATGTCATTCAAATGCGGTTTCCAATTCAACTCTTGATTCTTAGAAGCAGTATAAAATTAGCGCAATTGTGAGCCAGTCTCTCAAACAAGCAGCAAAATGATGGGCTACTGGCAATTGGTCTTTCTTCTGGGAAGCCTGGTGGTGAACGAGAGTTTGGGGCAAAGGGGCTACTATGGTGGTGGTGGT
>JASANA010006037.1:0-17770 GCA_030248095.1 Ptycholaimellus sp. GST1_10 | reverse complement strand
TACGTTCAGTTACGTATTGCTACTATATTAAAAGTGGAAGAAATATCTGGTACCTATTGGGCGAGGCCAAATGTGGGTCTCTTTTCTCCAAAATTTGCAAGTTGACTTCGAGTAAAAAGTCAAGGAAATACATTACTCTAGTGGAATCTGTTGCGTGCATCTGCAGTTTTGTTTTTGGGCGCGCATGGAAAGAGACGGCGATTGATTCTGCGCGCCAAAAACAGAATGCAACTGTCCAAGCAGCAGATTCCACTCATATTGATTTATTTCCTGACTTTTTACTATGGATTTTGGACTACGATGTTACCAGATATACTCATGTGAAGCTAATCAAAAGATTTTGGGATTTTGTCACAGGTCTCAAAGCAATGGGAAGAGAAAAACGGAAACTTGCTGCTTTAAATCTTTCTGTATCGTTCTCTTCTTATTTGATTAAAAAACGTCAGTCTGTGCCTCCTTGTAAAATCTGAGCCACGCATCTTAGAAAATTATATTTCGCTACATATACAACTAATATGTTTCTTAAACCTCCTTTGGCTTAGATACCGGGGGGGGTACGAAGTCTTCGGACACCCTAAGATCAATATTTGAAAATTTATTTCTCCAACCACAAAAACGCTAGAGAGCTCATTTTTTCACACAATGTTCCCCAAAACTTGCTTAGTATGTGCATAAATTGGCTGCTCATTTTGTTGCAGAGAACTGGAGAAATACCAATTTTTGTGAGGGCGTTCAAAAATAACACTGCCCCTTCATAAAAATTTTTTTACCTGCTTTCTAGGCTTCATTTCTCAGCCCCAGCCGAAGCTTTGGAGTTCAAAATTAAGCACAATTAAGGTTTAAGGGTCATTAACATTAACATAAATTTTTAAAACTCCAGGTGATTTCTATGTTGAGAAATTGCCTCCAATGTACACCATACATTTCCCCCGTCCCTTTGATTAATAACCACTAAAACAGGGCAGTATTACTTTTGAACGACCTCAGAAAAATTGTAATTTCTCCAGTTCTCTGCAACAAAATGAGAAGCCAATTTATGCACATACTAAGCAAGGTTTGGGGACCATTGTGTGAAAAAATCAGCTTTCTAGCGTTTTTGTGGTTGGAGAAATAAATTTTCAAAAATTGACCTTAGGGTGTCCGAAGACTTCGTACCCCCCCCCCCCCGGTATATGACCCATATATTTCAGTGGCTCTTAAGAGAGCTTTTGTTTTTATAATTTTTATTGAATTTTTAAGACTTTTGGCAGACTGAAAGCTATTCAAGACTTTCGACCTTCTCAGCAAATCTCTCTTATCGCTCATTTATTTCCAAAACGTGAGCATTGCTTACTTCCAGTGGTGTTTTGCTCATGTCACTGTACCCTGCAGTCATCTCAAAACACGCCTCCAAAGTTTTTCAACTTTTCAGACAGCTCTGCTTGGGTAAGATCCCATTAACGCTCCATATGGTTTTATCTGCGTCATGGCTTAAAAGCTTTTAAGAGCAATATCTCATGACTACCAACCACATGCTCTCCTCCTGTGCTTGTCGTTTCCCGTCAAAAGGGCTCAGAGCACTTGCGGTGCATTGAAGCTTGAGAGTGATGGAAAAGAGTGAGGAGTTGCATTGCCAGTGGGTAGGAGGCAGCCCAGTGCTGGTGATCTTCACCACGCTGGCTCTCACCTTGCCTTCCACCATTGGTGCCTTTCACCTGGCAATGAGCAGAGGAAATATTGAACATCGTCATTACAATGAGGTCTGCTGAGCAATGGTCTGCTGCTGGTGGCTGTATGGCGCTACCGGGCATTTCACCTCAACCTCCGCCTCTTGCTGGCCAACAGCGGATTGACTGCCTTCTGCTTCTGCCTCTGTGAACTGGCCCGAGACTTGGGCGTCTTCCAGAACTTCGCTCTCTTCGACCACCAGAGTATGTGCTGGCATTGAAGCACCGTGAAATAACCTAATAACCTGCTGGCGGGGGTCATTTGACAGACTGCAGCATGAGGTGCCAGTGGAATACGAGCATAAGCTATTTATGGGTCCTTTTCATCATGGCTGGCAGTGTCAGCCATATCGTGCTTGCCGTGGAACGCGTCATTGCAACCATAAAGGTACGTTTTTACATTCTTTTTTATTTGGTCACTCAAATGAAAAAATTATTTCCTGCCTTCATTTTTGATACTGATATTGCTATTGCGCTTGATTGGTGGCGCCCGTAAATTTATAAACTTCATTTTTATACATGAATCAAGTACACCTCGATTTTATATAAAATATTGGTAAAACAAACATAGTTTTATTATCAATGGAGATAAAACTGCTATACTTTTAAATAACCCACCCTGCCGAGTTGAAAAGGTGACCTCAGAAAACACCACTGTTCTTGCTCATACTTCGCTTCTCAAACTTGATTTTATTCATATTTATTTAAATCAAGAAGTAATCGCCACAACAAAAAAAAATCTGATTAACCGTTTTTCCAGGTGAAGACATACGAAAAGAAACAACACCTATGGATCGGTTCTCTTCTAATTATGGCGCAGGTTATTTCTTAATTTTTTTAAAAAGGAGACTCTTGTTTTCAGGAAAGAATAAGCTTTTATTTTTGATTTTGAATCATACTGTTAAAATTGCTCGATCCTGGCAAGACTAGATTAAAGAAATAAATAAATTTACGCCACTCCATGCAAATAAAATGCTAAAATAAAGCAGGAACAATAATTTTCCTAATGTTTGCTCAGTTGCCAAAACTTAAATTTTGCAAATCTGTTGTTTAGATGAAATTGTACCGCAATCTGAAATTATTTGCTGTAGATTTGAATAGATTAATTGAGCAATTGTAATTGAGTAATTATAGTGGCTGATTCCTGTCTGCATGATTTTCGGGACCTCGAAGGAGCCGCGCCAAACTGCTATGTGCATTCCTTCGTCTATGGACCTCGTATTTAGCATAATTCCTGGTAAAGCAGTCCCAAGCCGAAATTAATTCATGAACTCATTTTTCAGGTGTCATATTGGAGCTCATAGCAGCGGGCATTCTTTTTCTAGTTTCTTGTATCAATGGTAGAAAAAACGAGAGTAGTCTAATTAACCGAGCTCTGCACAATCTTGGCACTCGATACCAAATAGGGCAAGTCGACTGATTCATTTCAACGCTTGTGCTGAAGAAGAGGCCATAGAAAGTTTGAGAGAGAACATTCGAGCAACTCGTCTGCTCATTCGCTGCATGCTCTTCCATGCAGCATGCTTCGGATTGGCCTACATCGGCATGCTTCTTCTTCTCTTTTTCAACCGCCCACTTACTCAACCCGATCAGCCTTACTTCCTGCACGGATTATTCCTTTACGAGGTTCCTTTTTTAATCCCTCCTTTTAGCCCCCTCAACACCGGACTAAGTCCAAATGACCAACACTACATTGCACCACTCCTAGAGTAGAAGATATTCGCTGAGTGCAGACGTGCAATGCACTGGTAGCGATCTACTCGGCGGGATTGCCATGGGTGGCGTTGCTGGCGGACGACTCCTTTCGCGCCCATTTCACAGCCTACATCCTGTATACATACCACCACCTACTACCTTTGTGCTTGAAAGCAGATTGCACTGAAGGCCGGAGAGGCTGCTCAAATGGTTGGCTGGGCACAGCGTGGAACCAGCGAATGGAGTCTGGACCCTTGATCAGGAAACAAACGACCACTTCCAAATGCTTCAAAAGACATGGAATTAAGCCGTCTTAAGCCATCTTAAGGCATAGAATTAAGCTTCCTTGCTACATAAAGCTTTAAAAGATTTTAGCGGGGCCGAAGGCCACCTACCGCGAAGGGCAGGGCTGCCAGAGCTCCGGAGTTCATAGGACCTGAGCCAAGGAGTGTAGGTAAAACATAGGGGATGTTGAAAATTAGTAAGCAGCAACTGATAACTCAATGAAATCAAATTTATTAGGAATTCACACGTGTATTGAAAATTAAGAATTCTTTGGAAATTCTAAAACTAATAATTGTTCAGTTTGTCGACGTTTTGAGCTCAATTATATTTATATATCTGAAGAGTATATATAATTAAAAAACATTCCTGAAAAAGGGGCCATTTTAAATAGCTATTTATTGTCATGTAATGACTCCAATTTACCCTTTTATTGTCTTCACTTAAAGCCTAAGCCGAGACAGCGCAATAACTCTTGATAGGGATGTGGGCCGTGGGGTTTGGTAACTGTTTTGAGGAGTGGTATTTGAGTGATTGATAAGATGGCAACGTGCTTGCCTTTAGCTGTGCTTCAGCAGAACAAAATACCCGAGCATTCAAAATACCTAAAAGATTTTAATAGATTTTAAGTATTTATGAGATCTGATTGTCATGTTCTACGCTACGAGTGATCTTTGGCTTTGCAAAATTGGTCTTCATAACCAATTTCCCAATTGATAGGGTACTGGGAATGATTTGAACCAAGTTTTATTTATTGATTGACCAACGTGATGGAATTGCTTATTACTGTGTCCGTATTTTCAGCCGGTTTATAGGGATACAGGCACAAAGAACGCATTGACCAACTGGCAGTTTTGCGGATAATGCTCAAGTAATTGAATTAGTAGCAAATATTGCACACAAGATAGCTTTTCTCTGGAAATCGAAGGCCTTATTGCAAGTAGAAGTCTAGGTCAAGTTGCCTGATCACAGCCTCAAATAAAAGGCAAACAAGGTCAAAGATAGGGAAAGACCCCTCATTTCTACTCCGCTGCCGTAGCGTAGAGGAAGGGGTTCGTAAAGTTCTTTGCGAAGATATATTTTTCTGCCGTTCACCTAAATTGCAATCTTGACAATGCGCCAATAGGTTCAAATGCCCCAACGCATCAAAATGCTCGCCGCCAAAATGCATGCCTATAGTGACTGAAAGCTTTGGAAACCTTTTGAAGTGGGCGAGCGTTGTTTTGCACCTTGTCCGTGGGCAGATCCGCACTTGGATCAGCTACGTCAAGCTTGCTTTTCGAGAAAAGCTGGCGAAATTCGTTCAGCTAAAGAGCAAGAGAAATGAAGGCCTTGCATGGAAGGGGGTGGGAGTGAGCCTGTTGGGTGGAGATAGTGTTTGGCTGAGTGAAGACGCTCCAGTGGACGACCTGAGAGCAAGGAGGCGCTGTGAGGGAGCCTTTGTAAGAGAAGAAGTTGCTGAAATCCCTCGGCAGCAGCGCCCTGGGCAGGATGTCGTTGATTTGCACCCAGTTCTCTGCCAACTCATCCATCCACCAGTCCTGTCTTTGGCCCAAGGAGGAGGGCGCAACCCTTGTAGCGTATTTTGGCCAGCTTGGAGGTGATGAGCTCGAGGTCCTGGTTGGGCGACTGGTCGTCGATGGTGAAGAGGACGGAGAGGATGGCGATGCCGTCCCGATTCCGCAGCGCCTGCTCCATGCTTCGATTCCCGCGCAGATGGATCAGTTGGAGCTGGAACATGGCTTTCTGCTTGCTGATGGGAGAGGTGGGAGAAGGAAGCTAACTTCGAGAGGGAAAGTTTTGTTGGCGATGGCGTGCTCGGAGCCGGCCTGGTCGCTCTGGCTCCAGTGGAACTTCATTTTGGTCAGGCGGTAGGTGCCCGGCAGGCGACCCCCGTTCAGCTTCGGCCCACTAAGCAGACGGGCTGGCAGCACTATCTGCACTGCAATTCAAGCCTCCTCCACTCTTCTTCTTTTTGAACCTTCTATAATGTTTTATGACAAAGGCTTGCTTTTCTTTTTTATTGCCACAAATTCGGTGTCCTGCGTATACTCAATGTTTTTGTTTGAAAGGGACAGTTGGCGCATGAAAAAAGGGCAGGCTTCGGGAAGTTGAGGCGCGATAGGTTGGGGGGTTGGGGGGTAGGAGGCGTAAAGAACACTTGGGCCTCCTGATAAATGGCTTTGGCGCAGAGGCGTCAGCTGTGCCCCCTCGTATTTTTGCAGAGCTCAGAAGTAAAGTGAACCCAACCGGCATGGCCACTGTTGATCATCTTGAGGTTGCGAAGGCGGAGGTCGTAGTTGACGGCTCGCAGGATGTCGATGTACGGGTCCACCTCCACATCGTCTGCACTCATCCATACACCCTCTTCCAGCCAGCAGTCAGGGCAGGGCAGGGCAGGGCAGGATAACCGGCAAAGAAGTTGATGGGGGACTGCTGGCGTCGGCCGCAGGCCTTGTAGTTATCCGCCCAGTTGGATGGGCCTGCATGGACATGGAGTGTATGGAGGAGCCGTTGAATGCAGGAGAACCGTAGGGGGAATCGGCGTTGAAGTTCCAGGGAGCGGGTGTCGCCTGGCTTTCCTCGCTGAGCACAATCTGAGCAGTGGTCTTGGCCAGGCCCAAGGCCAGCAGCATGAGTGCTGCCCAGCTGGCCTCCCTCCGCATGTCTCCCTCACTCACCTCACCCCCAGCTCATTCTCATTGCCCCTTTCTCAAGAAGCAGCAGGCCTTCTATTAGGGCACAGGTAAAGTCGCGAGTAAGATGGATGTGCAGAGTACGCTAGGCTCAGGGATTAGGGCAAATTTTAAAGAGGCCTGCAACAACTGGGACTCCCGCAATCCCCCCAGGGACTACTGCAATCCTCCCCGAAGCCAACTGACAAGCTTAGCAGGGCCCTTTGCAAACGCTATGCATGCTGGAGCAGGAGTTTGCAGACAAATGGGCGGCGTCCTCTGGGGACTCCATTCATCATTTCCCTCTAACGAGACACTTCTCTATTCCCTCTTCTCCGCTAACGAGAAAGCCCACAAATGACAAACAAAAGCATCGAGAAGTGCTGGTGGCGTTTAGTGGGGCATAAATTGACAAACTGCTGGGTAGGCAAAGGGCGCTGGAGTAATAGGCGGGAGGCTGGCGGGGACGGAGCGAGCGCTCTCCCCTAGACTCGCGGCTGCGCATAGTGGGCAGGCCTCAAGAAGATGGAACGGAAACCCCACCCCCCGTCCCCCTCAGGGCGTCGGAAGGAAAGAAGTCTTGCGTGCTCCACTACCCGCCCACGTTTGTTGCCACTCATTGTCCGCAAATATCCCTCAAGCCACTCGCTTTGTTTCCTGCATTTTCTTTGAAGCCCCCTTATTTAAGCTAAGCTTAGTTTGCCAAGAAACCACAGTGGAGCAAAAAGTGAGTGAATTCCCTTGTTAGCTCCCTTGTTAGTTCCAAGGCTGCAAAGGGAGGGCTAGTGTCTAGGAGATGTGGAAAGGTGAGGGCGAATGTGATGAGGCAATGAAGGAGGGCAATAGAGGAAGGGGTACTGGGAAAGGCGAGCCTTTGAGGAGGTCTGAGGGTGGGCGGAGATGTGAAGAGGCCTTCCTTCCTTCCTTCAACCCCAGAGGGGGGCTGCTGCCTCAGTCAACTTGTCCCTCCACTTCCCACCGCCCTGTCAGCTGTAACAGAGACCGCCTCTCTCTCTCTGCCTTCCCGCCTCCATCCCCCCCCACATCCACCCTCCTTCCACTCTCTCTCTTGCCCCTGCAAAAAGGCGATAGCTTCCGCAAAAAAGGCCCGCACTTACCACCGCCGCACCGCCAAGGTGTCCGCCCTTCTCTTTCCCTAAGCAAATCCTCTCTGGCCGCCTATAGCTTTCACCCACACCGCATCCATCTATCTCTGCCTCCCCACTTGCTTTCACCCATTCTTCATTTCTACTGGCTCATACTATGCTGAGAGTTTGTATACCCATCTATGCAATGAAACTGATTCTCAAGTAATCTGTGACCGTCTTAGAAGAAACATTCTAAGGGGAAACAACACAGTAAATAAGTCAATAAAACGCTTAATTTCAGCTAAGCTAGTGGCAATGGATAGGCTATGCATAACCTTTGGCATGCATAGTTTCTGTTTCAATGATGAATGAAAAAACCAGCTGAAAAACACTGCAAAATAAAATGTATTGACAGTGAGTTGAAAAAGAGTTAGCCATCCAGCAAAGCAGTAAAGGAGCTTGAAAATATTCCGGTTTGAGGCACTTCCAGGTGTGAAGATGAGTTATTGTTTTGGCAGCTTGGCCCAAGTGATTGGTCGCCGCTGTCTTGATGGATTTTGAGCATATTGACGAGTCCTCTATTACCGCCGTCTCGTCATTTTCTCTCGCTAAAACCCCAATCTTTGATTACATCATCCTCGCCTTCGGAATTTAATTTTATGATATTTAGGTTTTTCCACCAATTAACCTTTTTTCCCCAATTACTTTACAAAATAAATACGGTTTTTCCATTGTTTCGGTTAAATTGAGAGAATTCAAGTCCGCCAAAAACACTTGTTAAGCTATGAAGTTCAAAAGTTGCTGCAAGAGGATAGCTGAGGTTTCGGTCAGTTTCTGGCAGTCGATCGAGGACTACAGATTAGGAGCTGGTCTACTATTCTTTCCGTTCCTTCTCTTCTGCTTCTTCTGTTGGATCCTGGAGCTTATCATATACCCCTTCAACAAGCAGCGTTCCACTGTTTCCAATCAATCACACTCACTCGTCTTTACCATGCGACCGATTCTGGCCAGATGCAAGGTAGACATCCAAATCATTTTCTCTTCTTTTTTTCATATACTTCATGGTAAAGGTTGAGTTTCAGCTGTTTGAATGGGACGTGAATCGAAGCTGCTACTTCCTGAGCCTGCCCTGGGGAGGGCGGTTGTTGTCGGCGGAGGAGCTGCAGAAGCAGCATCTCACAGTCCTAGATATGAGCGAGAGCCATGTGACCTTCGGGATCCTGACCTCTCCTCTGGAGCAATGGCAGGCCATCTCTTCCTGCTTCTACTTTCACCAAGCCTTTGCTGGTTGGACCATTCCTTTTTCAGCAACGGCAGAGGTCAATGAGCCTAATAACAAATGGTTCTGTCAAGATTCTGTCTTTTTGCGCGGCCAAAGGCTGCCTGCCGCGGAGGGCAGGGCAGTCAGAGCTCCGGAGGCCGGAGGGCATGGGTGCGGAGGCCCCGGAGCGTAGCCTAGCATGCGAAGCATGCTAGGCGAAGCGTAGGGGCCGTAGCACCCGTGCCCGGAGGCCGGAGGAGCTCTGGCGCCCTGCCCGAGGCGGCGGGCGGCCAAGGCCAGCTTAAGCAGTTACACCATTTTTGCGTCCGTCTTTCCGCATATCATCACCATCACCATATATAATGACAGAGCCTGTCTTGTGAGTAAACACGGGGCGCGCCATGGGGGAAGCTTCCTGTGAGAAGGTGAAGATGTTTTAGGGTAAATCAGGGTCGGGTAACACGATTTTGAGAGGAAGGGCTTGCACCGATCAAAAGCTTGAAAGGGAATGAGCTTAAAACATCAAAAATGTGACTTTTATCAATGTTTTGAAAATGCGCAGTTTTGAAAGCTACCCAATTGGGCAACATTTCACTCATTAAAGATAAATATCATCAAACAAACATGATTTGTACTTCATTGGTGACCTAACCCCATTGGCTAGAGGGCCTATCACATAGGCAAAACGGAACCATTGCATAGGCAAGTTTGACGGTAATCCAAAAGTCAAATGTGAACCAACGCATATGTGGAAGGGAAGTTTTGAGCCTGTGTGACGAAACGTGTTATATGTGAACTATCGCATAGGCAGTATGTGATAGTTCCAAAAAACGTGTACCTATCGCTCCGGAACCATCGCATAGCCTACCTGTACAGCTGCCAGGATCGCCCCGGTGGCGTTGGCACCACCAACGCCACCGACGCCGTCGATGACGTCGGTGAAAGCATTGCCTATGTGACAGTACTCATCCCTTAGGAACCATCGCATAGGCCAGCCAAGGCATGGCCTCGCTCAGGGGTAATGTTAGAGTTTTGGCTAGGTTGGAACTATCGCATAGGCTGGCGTTGGTGTAGGTATTGCCTATGACAGTATTCATCACTTAGGAACCATCGCATAGGCTGGACAGGGCATGGCCTCGCTCAGGGGCCATGTTACAGCTCTGACAAGGGGAGAACTATCGCATAGGCTTTGTATAGGTGCCTGTTTGTATGTATAGGGCTGGATTGCGGCCAGAGTTTGGGGGACATGCCCCTTATTCGCATGGCTGCAGTGGAGGGGGAGAAATGTAAATGAAGCAGGCCATTTGACAGCGGGAGGGTGCCTGGACTAGCACTAGTGGAACTATCACATAGCCTCCCAATTACCTATAATTATTGTCGGATGTCTTTAGTTCTTGTCAAAATGGAACTATCACATACCCTAAAAAATTTTTCCGAGTCAGGTCGTTGGAGCAACTGAAACTGGAACCTCGGAATTCTGTATGAAACTCGTGCCTATGTGATAGGTGCCGCTCCCTGCAGATTAGAGACCTATCACACAGGTTGAACCAGATTCGTAATGCTGGTGCTCATCATCATCCTCATCATCTTCATCTCCTTCATCGTCTACCTCGGATTCTACCATTCAGAAGCGCGTATGCGATGGTTCCCACTTTTTCCACTCCCTTACATATCCTAGGTTATTGTAGGTATGCGATGGAATCGACCTCCTCGAACGTAGCCTCGACCTTGTAGAGGACGTCCAGCTGCAAGTCCTCCAACAGCACCTCCGCCACCTCCACCGCCCCTTCTGCCTGCTCTCCAGCTTCCGCCTGCTCACTAGCTTCCGCCTGCTCTCCAGCTTCCGCCTGCTCTCCAGCCTCCGCCTGGTCCTCTCCGGGGTCAGGAGCCTGAGAGCCTTGAGAGGTCTGGGAGCCTTGAGAGGACGCCAATTCTTCTTCTCCCGCAGACATGGAGAGCTCCAGGCCTTGAGTGGGCAGCGGATAGGCCATGCCCCCCTTTTTACTTTCTTAGCCTCAATAGCAAGTGAAGAAATTTCATGCGCGATTTGTGTGCTCTCAGGAACCGTACACACTGCTTCACTGCCAGGAGCTACACTGCAGCGCGTATTCAAACCCCCCTTGCCTAGCCCCTCATAGCCTATGTGATAGTTCCCCCTCGCAGCATACTCTAAGACAGCTGCTTGCTGTGCTCGTCCCTGTGCTTGCCCACCGCCCTCACCGGCACCACCACGGCCACCACGCCCACCGCGCTCACCTATAAAACCTGGCCTATGTGATAGTTCCATGTCAGGCCAAGTCAACCGGCATAGGCAAATCCAAAAGTCGAATGTGAACCATCGCATATGCAGAGAGTGGGCCAATTTTTCAACCAAAAAATCCAAAAGTTGATTTAGAACTATCACATACTATGTGATAGTTCCTCGAATCAACCCCATTTGGGTTGGGTGCCTAATCTTTGACGTCCTCGAGGACAGCCAGGTGTTGCATTCACTTGGTGTGGCTGTAATTTCGCCACTGGGTGAGATCTCTTAAAGAGTCATTAGACCACAAAAGAGGCTGATGCATGAAAAAAGCTGAGCACCCATGTAGCGGGACCCATGCAGCCCAAAGGAAACAGTCATTGCACTTTCGCTGCATTGTTTCCCACCCATGAAACGGAAACTTATCCAACTATTCCCCCCAAATGAAATCTTATCCAATTTCCCACCCCCCTAAATTTAAAGCAAGCAAACGCACCAAAACTATTTTTGTTCGAGTCCAACTGCCCCCCAAACATCCAACTATTCCCCCAAATGAAATCTTATCCAACTATCCCCTCCTCTAAATTTAAAGCATTTTTAAACGCATCAAAACTTTTTGTTCAAGTCCAACTGCCCCCCACACATCCAACTATTCCCCCAAATGAAAGCTTATCCAACTATCCCCTCCCTCCGCCAAATGAAAACTTATCCAACTATCCCCCCCAAATGAAATCTTATCCAATTATCCCCCAAATTCAAAGATGCTTTGAGCCTTTTTTAACACATCAAAACTTAATTTTTTCCAATCCAACTGCCCTCCAAACACCCAACTATCCCCCAAATGAAAACTTATCCAATTATCCCCCCACCACCAAACTTAAAGGCTTTAAATATTTTCAAACGCATCAAAACTATTTTTTGAGTACCACTGTCCCCCTAACAATTTAAAAAAACATACAACCAATATAAAACAATATCAAATTTTTCCAAAAATGAAAGCTCATCCAATGACCACACCCCCAAATGAAGACTTTTTCAACTACCTCACAAATAAAATCTTATCCAATTAACCCCCCTTATCCCCCCCCCCCCTCCTTCCAACTAACCCCCCCCCCCTCCCTTAAAAAACCTTTTCCAACTGCCTCTCCAAATTGTAAAACATAGCCATTACTGGATGGCATATGCTTAGGCTTAGCATGATTTGAGCAACTTGATCTTAAAATAGTAACCTATGAATTTGTGGGGGGGTAGTCTTCCGAGGGGGGCAAGCTCGTTGGGGGGATGCGTTGGGGGATAGTGGTAGTCAGCCAAATAAATTGTAGTAAAACTCCTTAGTGCAGCCAGCTTTCTATTACTCATTTACATTGAAATTCTGGTCATTGATAATTTTTGTAGCTTCTTTAATTAGCTGCTAATTCTTGATTTATATAATTTCCATATAGTCGCCGTAGGCGACGGCGAAGCCAACCTAGTCTTATATAATACGCGTGATGCCATTTTGGGAGGGGTCTCGGCGCTCCCTGGATTCTTCATTTATCCTGGCATATGGTAGCTCTATGAATCCATCTTAACGAGTTATTTAAAATTAGTTGGGGGGATCCATGCACGGAAAACGTTGAAAATATGAAATGATCGAAAACGTTTGCAATTTTGCGATTTTTGGGCATTTTTTGACTTTGAAGCATTGTAGCTCCTTCATTTTTTAACTTTTTCTGTCGGACTTTTTTTTAAATTAAAGCTACAACAGTTCTGCACAAAATAACCCTGTAATTTTGCAAAGATTCAAATAAAATATTTTTTTAAAAATGGATTGACTGATGCCAATTTTTTGCTTTCTGGCCTACCCAGGAGTCTGATGTATTTCGGATGAATTAAGTAAATCTTTAAGACAATGTTGG
This sequence comes from Ptycholaimellus sp. GST1_10, assembly GCA_030248095.1. Taxonomy (NCBI): domain Eukaryota; kingdom Metazoa; phylum Nematoda; class Chromadorea; order Chromadorida; family Chromadoridae; genus Ptycholaimellus; species Ptycholaimellus sp. GST1_10. The sequence continues at coordinate 4,923 of JASANA010006037.1, read as the reverse complement.
GTCAGCATTTGCCAGGTTATGCGTTGACGTGCATTGACCTAAAGGAATTCTTGAGCATTTTTTTAGATTTTTGTGCCTGTCATGCTATGTATTGGCTGGAAAAGCCTTGATGCAGTGTGAACCTATGATCTTATCCTCTAAATAACATACTTGTATGTAAGGATAATTTGCAGGTGCATCACTCGTCACATAACTTCAACTATATCTGGTACCTTCGGCAAGCCAAATATGGCTCTTATTTCTCCAAAAATTAGGTGGCCATGCATAGCGCGGCCACTGACCTATATTACTAGTATATATATATGCCATTATGGGGCCCGGCCTCCGCGGTTTTTCAACCAAATTGGCTGATTTTTTGCATGAAGGTCCGCCTGGGTGGTATCTCCAGGCCATTTTTGGTGCTTGGCGTAATTTTGCGTTTTTCGCCCAAAACCTAAAATTTTGATGTTTCAAAGTACCAAAATTCATAAATCGCTGGTTTTTCAATGAAATTTGCTGAAATTTTGCATGAAGGTCCGCCTAGGTGGTGGCTAGATAGCTTTATTGCGGTTTTGCAAAATTTTTGGATATTTTCCCAAAACTCAAAATATTGATGTTTCAAAACCAAAAAAATCAAACTCCCTGGTTTTTCAAAGAAATTGGCTGAAATTTTGCATGAAGATCCACCTAGTTGGTGGCTTGAGAGGTTTATTGGGGTTTTGCGAAATTTCTGGATTTTTCCCTAAACTTAGAATTTTGATGTTTCAAAATTAAAAAAAATTATAACCCCCAGGTTTTTAGACACTATCGACAAGTAAATAAATATGCAATTAGTAAAATTCGCTCATGAAGGTTGACAATATTGCTCGGAACAGAGGCCGCGCATCTTGGCGAGAGCCGAGAATACCTTGTTTGCGAATAAAATGACTGCCCTTGAAGAAGTAAAATGGCTGGTACGGATGGGACACGAGGAGCTGGTGGAATGGGGGCGGCGTCTGGGCGAGCTGGAGCCGGAGCTCATCATCATCTCCAATACTTGTCCCTTCTTTTCCATCGCCTTCCTCTTTTTCATCCCATTGAATGGTGTTGAGCGCGCTGCGGGAGTACACTGCTGGTCCAGTTGGCGCAGAGCCTCTGTCGGCCGCAGCAGCTGGCCTTTGCGGAGACGAACAGCTTCGATCACGCCGACTCTCTGCTTCGGCTTAACCTGCCCAGAGCTGTTGTCTTTTTCCCGCAACCCTTTTGCCCCCGCTTCTTCAGGGACACAAATAGGAGGCAGTTGCAGAGGGTGTGCGAATTGGTAGCCGTGACAGCGAAGGTGTTGTGGAACGGGCGCGGTCTCCGGACAGTGGTGGAGAAGCAGCGCAGCGTCAGCATTCGCACTGCTCGCCTCCTCCACGAGGCCTTGCCTGGTGCCCAGACCATTGCTTCTGCTCCAAATCGGCGTCAGTCATGCATGGCTTGAGGTCGCGTGAAAGAGGTGTTCATAGAACGGCGCGACGCCCTGGCCACGCTGCGCTCCCTGACGCAGATGTCGAGCGGGATGATGCAGATGCGCCTCTTCCTTGCCGTCCTTCGTCCTGTCTGTTTCCTCCTCCGCCTCCTCTTTCGACGCCACCTGGGGCAAGGCCACCTGGCCAAGGTTCCGCCTGCCCCAGGCTAGCCTTGGAAACCGGGTGGGATTGTGCGCTGCCTTAGGCGGCCATTCAGCATCTCTCCGGCCTGAGCATGGACCCAGAGCTCATGCTGCCCCTGGGCAGAAACTTCAGCCAGTTCAGCGTCTTCCGAGTGGTCGCCGCCGTGGTGGCCAACACTCTGCTCACCTATCAAAGCCATCTCCCCGGTACCCATCAATCATTTTCTTGCCTGGACCTTCCATCCATACTGGGGGGGAACGAAGTCTTCGCGGTTTTTAATATACTATCCATTAACTCTGCACAGGTTAACGGTAGAACGATAAAAACTGGTACAGAGGCACACCCAATAGTGGACGTTGTACCCCTATAATCTTGTGACAAAATATTAATTATTGAGCTCTCAGCGCTGAATTGAAAAATTGGTGCAGTTTGTATGTTTAAACACAGGGTTTGGAATTTCTGAAATGCAGTGAATTTACAATTTTGACTGCCACAGAGTCAATAATTATTTAAATTACTCGCCGTTTTAGGACATCATAGAGGATATCTAGGGCTAATTTGTGGCCAAGTTTCATCAAAATATATGCACCCATTCTTGAGTAAAATATGAAAATATTTCCGCGAAGACTTCGTTCCCCCCCGGTAGAGCCTGTTTGTTGGCAGCCTTCGGGGAGAGATCGATGCACGTGTACCTGGAGGAGCTGCTGGAGAGGCCAGAAGAGGAACTGCAACGACTGGCCACCCACTGCGGCCTCAATCCCCTCGCCATTCCCCAGGCCATCCATCTGATGCGCCGAAAACATTCCCAGGTGATAGAGGAGGTAGCTGGTGCTAAAGAAATGGGAGATGGTGGGCTGTGCAGTCGGAGAGTGCGGCATTGGGAAGGCTGCGCAGCTACTTCCAGCAGGCACCAGTTGTGACGGCCGAAGAAAGAGCAGAGACGGACGCTTTTTGGAATGAGATTGGCCTGGAGCCGCTCTCTTGGCCCCACGCATCTTAGGGTTGCGCCTAGTCTGGCTCTGACTTGAATTTGTTGAACGTGCCCGATTCAAGAGCATATGTGTCCATACAGCAATTTAACAGTAATATTTAATAAGTCAAAAGAAATTATTACAAGACTAAAATGCTACAGCATGAGCTGCTTATGAATTGTCACTCATCAAAAAGAACTAGACAAGGTGTGACGAAATTGTGATAAATTTCGATTTAAATTATAAACCATTTTGAGTCAAAATTTTAACAGGTTCATCTACAAAATCCACTGATCATTCATAAGCAGGCGGCAATTTATGGCAGGAAATTTGTCATTACGTCTCTTGATGGTTTTACGTCTCTTGATGGGACATGTGTTAGAAAATAAATAAAATAATAATAATAATTTCGATTATTCTAGTTTTTATATTTTCTTCAATTTTTGCGCGGCCGAAGGCCGCCTGCCGTGGAGGGCAGGGCAGTCAGAGCTCCGTAGGCTGGATGGTGCGGAGGCCCCGGAGCCTAGCATGCGAAGCATGCTAGGCGAAGCGAGGGGGCCTCCGCACCCGTGCCCGGAGGCCGGAGGAGCTCTGGCGCCCTCCCCGAAGCGGCCGGCGGGTGGCCAAGGCCAGCTTAAGCAGTTACCCCATTCTTGCGTCCGTCTGTCCGCATATATATATATGTGTCTTTCCGGGGCGGGCCTCCGTGGTTTTTCAACGAAATTGGCTGATTTTTTGCATGAAGGTCCGCCTGGGTGGTATCTCCAGGCCATTTTTTGCGCTTGGCGTAATTTTGCGTTTTTCGCGCAAAACCTAAATTTTTGATGTTTCACAATACGAAAAATCATAAATCACTGGTTTTTCAATGAAATTTGCTAAATTTTTGCAGGTACGTCTGGCTAAGTAATATCTTGACGCTGGCAAAAGGAATTTTCGAAATATTTACTATTTATCGATTTATTGGCAAAAACCCAAAATCTTGATGTTTCAAAATTTCGAACATGCATAAGTCTATGGTTTTTCAATGGAATTAGCTGATTTTTGATATGTACGTCTGGGAAAGTAATATTTTGAAGCTGGCGAAAGGAAAATTTTAGTATTACTTGATTTATAGTCAAAAAACAAAAATCTTGATGTTTAAAAAATTGGAACATCCATAATTCATGGTTGTTCATTGAGATCTGTTGAATTTTGCCATGAATTTTCATCTAGCTGGTGTCTTGAGGTGAGGCCGCGCATCTTGGCAACAGCCGAGAACACCTTGTTGATTAAATTATGTTATTTGTGAACTTTACTAAATCATTTTTAGCCTCTTACAGTAAAATACATGTCAAATTTGAAAAGTGATTTGAAAAGAGAAAATTGATCGTATTGCAAATGCCAGCAAAAGTTAACTTTACTTTAGCTAATTTCAATTTAACTTTAATTTTGTTTGTTTTATTTTGTTACGCCTCATTTAGTAAACTTATAATTTCATCATGACCAAAAATTCAGAAAAATTTCTTCGATTTAACTTCAAAGCATTTAATGAAATTTTAACATATTTTTTTATTTCACTAGTTGTATTTTCTATTTTATCATTCACTAATTTTTGTCCTCTTTGTGCCAAAATTGCCGCCTGCTTATGAATGATCAGTGGATTTTGTAGATGAACCTGTTAAAATTTTGACTCAAAATGGTTTATAATTTAAATCGAAATTTATCACAATTTCGTCACACCTTGTCTAGTTCTTTTTGATGAGTGACAATTCATAAGCAGCTCATGCTGTAGCATTTTAGTCTTGTCTAGGTCTTGGCCATGTGGAAGACATATTTACTTGCCACATAAACAAGACTTCAAACAGTCATTGGGAAAAAGCCATCGCTTGGTGTTGTTGTTTGGTAGGTAAATTTATGATCCACGAAGCTCAAACATATAGCATGCGAGGTAACCTGAGCATCAGTTTATAAAAACCTGCAGTTTCCCTAAATTGAAACATTATATTATTTCCTTTTTTCGAAATTTTTTAAATTCTAAGGCCAAATTCAAAAATTTTACGATTTTCGTCATCAAGATCTCATTGAGAGCTTTCGATTGATATATATATATATGTTATAGGTTTCATCCAATATCCAAGGCGCTGAGCCTTGGGACCTCGATCACCCATTCATAACTAGGGTGCTGTCGCGCCCTAGGATTCAGTCCAATGACAACCTGAGCATCAATTTAAAAATGACGGCTGTGGAACTGTAAATCTGCGCAGTTTAGCTGTATTGAAACATTAGGTAAATGGGTAGACGACAGAATCGAGTCTAATCTCTTTTACAAACGTGAATTGATTGAGAGAGTTTGCCAG